>JARYGA010042001.1:0-36279 GCA_030545235.1 Helianthus tuberosus
AGACGCGATTCATGAGATCCATGAACGCGGCTGGTGCATTAGTGAGCCCAAAAGGCATCACTAGGAACTCGTAGTGACCGTAACGAGTCCTAAATGCAGTCTTGTGCACGTCTTCATCTTTGACCTTCAATTGATGGTAGCCTGACCTCAAATCAATCTTCGAGAAGTAACTTGCCCCTTGAAGCTGATCGAACAAATCGTCGATTCTGGGCAAAGGATACCTATTCTTGATCGTGACTTTATTAAGCTCGCGATAGTCGATGCACAGACGCATTGACCCATCCTTCTTCTTGACAAACAAGATTGGCGCTCCCCAAGGAGATGAACTAGGTCTAATGAAACCTTTAGCTAGCAATTCATCTAGCTGCGTCCTCAACTCCTTCATTTCTGTGGGTGCCAATCTGTATGGAGCTCTAGCAACAGGTGCTGCTCCGGGGATGATATCGATCCTAAATTCCACTTGTGTATCCGGTGGTAAACCAGGTAGATCTTCAGGAAACACTTCTGGGTATTCAGAAATGACAGGGATGTCTTCTATCTTCGGTTTAGGATCATCAATGATAACTTGCGCCATGTAGATGACACATCCCTTCTTCAAACACTTAGAAGCCTTGAGCATAGTTACCTGCTCAGGCAGCCCATACTGGGTATCTCCCCGTATAGTAAGTGGTTCACCAGACGGAGTCTTTATTACCACTTGCTTCATGTTACAGACAATTTGGGCCTGGTTATGAGATAACCAGTCCATACCCAGAACTATGTCAAAACCGGCCAACTTAAAGGGAAGTAGAGACAGAGGAAAAGAATGGTTCTTAATGGATATAACACATCCATCTAACACAGTTGAGACGGTTTCTATGGTACCATCTGCTAACTCTACCTCATAGTTTACGCTTAAGGTTTTGACAGGTAAATTCAACAATTTACAAAACTTATGATCTACGAAGGATTTATCTGCGCCTGAATCAAAAAGTACTCTTGCAAAGACATCATTTACAAGGAAAGTACCTGTTATGACATTATCGTCCTGCACAGCCTCTTTCGCGTCCATTCTGAAGACTCTCGCATTAGTCTTCTTGACCTCCTCAGGCTTCTTGTTGTATTTCGGGCAGTTGGTTTTAATGTGGCCCTTTTCATTGCAACGGTAGCACGTTGCGTCTTTTATCTTTTTGCAATCCAGGGTTTTGTGATCCGTGGACTTGCAAATTCCACAAGCAAAGGATTTTGACTGAGTCTGAGAGTTTGACTCGAGTCTGCACTTTCCATAGTGCTGCTTCTTGCAAATTTTACACTTGGGCTTTTCACCAGAATTATGCCCATCCTTCCTCGACTCCGACCCTTTCTTGTTGTCACCGCTCCCACGGTGCTTCTTGTTCGACTTTCGCGAACCATCATCTTCACGCTTCCTTTTCTCGGCCTCCTTATTCCTCAGCGATCTCTGCCGGACCGCATCCAGAGTGAGGGATAAGGAAATGTCAGCTACAGACCTGAAGGTAGCTGGCCGAGAAGCTTTTACGCTTGCCTTGATTTCCGGGGCTAAACCACCGATAAAGCGAGCGATTCTTTTTGGTTCCGGGGTTACCAGGTAAGGAACCAACCGGGACAGCGTATTGAAGCTTGTCAGGTAAGCTTGACAGTCTAGGTTCGTCTTCACCAACGATAGAAAGTCAGATTCTATCTTCTCCACCTCATGTTGAGGGCAGTAATTTTCCTTGATTAGGGCGATAAATTGATCCCACGACATATTATACAATGGGATTTTTCCGGTGGCCTCAATCAGAGATCTCCACCATGCCAATGCTTCACCCTTGAAGGACTGTGACACAAACTTAACTACATCCCTTTCAGCGCACCCGCTGATATCTACCACCGTGTCCATCTCATCCAGCCAAGTCATACAGTCGACGGCTCCTTTTTCCCCAGTAAAGTCCCTGGGTTTACAAGACACGAAGTACTTATAGGTGCAACCCTTGTTACGGGGTTCTTGATGCAGTACTAAATGCTGAGATGGGACACTTTGATGGTTGGTGGACTGACGGTCATCACCATCTTTCTTGGGTCCATTCTTTTTGGGAGGAGGCTTGCTATGAGCCTCAGAATGTGTCTTGGGCTTTGAATGTGATGCAGAGTGGGTCCTACTTCGAGTACCACTATATTCTTCATACTGCCTTTCCAAAGCCTGTGTAACAGCGCCGTCTATGATCGCTTTTAATTCAGCACCCGTTAACGTAATCTGGGCGTTCTCATTTTGCTCCACTGGATGGCTATTTATTTCATTTGAGTCAGCCATTTGAATTGAACTGTTGCAGAAAACAAGGACAATATTTTATTTGGGAGTTTATTATGGAATTACCCCTTAGGGTAACTCGTTAACCATGGTAAACAGAGACCATATTCGGTTAACTTATTAATCGTATTAATTTAGGATTTCAATTAAAATTTATCCTAATTATAAACAATAACAATAGATATTAGCTCATAAGGCTTAGTCACATGGACAATTTTATAAGCTATGATTTCAGAGAATCAAGACTTTTAAGGTTTGAACCTAGTTCATTACCCTTATCAGACAGGGAGTCATAGCTACCACTGTCTTTTGGCTCATATGGAAGTGAGCTGGGCTCGTAGGCATCATATTACCACGTATGGTAAAGTATGATCATCTTAATTGATGATCTTAACCCATGATTCAGAGGTCATATAATTGGGTTTGGAATCTTCTAAAGAATCCTTATACATATAAGAATGACATGTGATTTTAACGAATCACTTCTGCCAGGAGTGTTAACATGTTTTAAGATGTTAACAGGGATTTGAATCTTTTAAACAGGTCTTACCATCTTGGCCCGGTCTTATATTTGACACGAGGCTAGATTTCACACTTTAAGATTCTTAATTAAATAATTACATAGGCAGATTAATTTAAAAGGAATGATTTTAATTTATTTATTTCATTTATAAATTATCTATGCGCAAAATGGCAAACATGAAATTTATAAAACAAACATTCCATTGATTTATTCAAAATATTATACACTGCCCTAAACGGGTCTTTTCAAATAACAAACTTACCCTCGCAGGGGTCAAACAAGTACTTACCCACGCAGGGGCTTAATAACACACATGCCCACGCAGGGGCTTAATAACATAATTGTCCACGCAGGGACTTTAAACATACAAACTAGTCCACGCAGGGACTTTAGGCAAACATCATACCCACGCAGGGGTTAACAGAAAATAGACCCACGCAGGGGTCAATATAAACACAAAACATACCCACGCAGGGGCTTAACTGATAAAAGGAGGTTACAATAATAATGGAAGGATTCAACGATCCTTCTTGTTCTTCCCCTTGATCAAGCTTGCCAATCCCTGGAAAAATGTTTGTCTTTCCTGGCGGTCGCGGTGATTTTCCCGCTCAACCTGATCCAGCCTCTGAAGAATTTCCTCCCTTTCTGGGGGAGAAAACCGAGGCGGCTGCGATTGCGTCCGGATAATAGGCCTACGAGGTATCGGGTACCCCTGAGTCGGGTAACCTACTCCCCATGGGTCTCCATAGGGTCCTTGGGCGTTGTAGTTCGCCGCTACCATGTACGGGTCGGCCTCCGCGTAACCATAGTTGTGGACTGGCGGCTCGAACGGGTTATAAGCCATGGAACCTGTATAAGCTGGGATTGGGTTGTCAAAACCCATTGGCGGCGGCTGCGGCATCGCTGGGTTGGAAGGCCCACCCATTTGTGGGTCCTCCTGATGTGGCGGGTAGTGGATGGCACTTGACTGACGTGGGGAGCTGAAATGAAAGTCTCCCGCACGTGATGACATACGTGCACCGGTTCTCCTACGCCTTGGCGGTTGAGGAGGTGCCGGTTGAACTGGTGGCGGTGGAGGTGGTGGCGTAACTGCCACAAACCGGTGGTCCTCAGAGGAATCTTAATGATGCTGCTGCTGCTGTTGCTCATGCGGCGACGAGTGATGAGAAGGTGCGTAGTACCACTCGTGCCGAGTGAACATGGCTTGGAAACTGTCTGGACCACCATAGGGTGATCCGTGAAAAGACGATCCGTCGGAGATCTCGATCGGATGGTTCGGAGTACCACTTGCCGGCATGACGGGGTCCGTATCCTCGTCCATGTCATCCGCATTATCACCGGAGAAGTGATCGTCTGGCCCTAGTGGGTTGAAACCCATGGGTTCTGGAATGAATCCTACCGGGTTAAACTGTCCCCGAAAAACAGGTGTAGGATCTCCATAGGAATGATGGGACAAAGATCGCTGAAGTGGTATGTAGGACGGTTGAGGGTTATTGGGTTCATAAGGGTTAAGAACAGGAGGTGTTGAACTATGCGAAACCGACCGTCTGTCCGGCTCAAACAGGTTTCTCCGGTTCTCCCGAGGGTCGTCACTCTCGGTGTTGGATGGAGCTCGCCGTTGCGAAGGCCCAGCTTCATGATCGTTGGGGGCGGTGACTGGCCCCTTGCCTCGTCCTCGTCTCCTAAAGAATCTTGGCGGCATTTTTTATTCCTGTCAATATTTCGTGAGATAACAACAACAAGATATAAAGCATAAGACAAAAATGAACAAAATAGAATTTGTCCTACGTTATATGTCTAGACTCGAAAGTTTAGAATGTGCTATTGTGTACTGAGATTAAACACAAAAGGCTAGTGTTTAATTCACTCAGTGTTGGCTCTTATCTTTTGTCTGACAGAGGAACACCCGATTTCAACTTATAACATGCCTTGTTTACCAACCCAGCATGGTGTCAATATTTAATCAATATTCAATTTCCTTTTAATTTTAAAATCCAAGAAATATATCAAGAACACTTTGAAGATCCTTTGAAGATATGAAGAACAACCGATGAATATATGAACTTTCCGGCCAGATTTTTCACCGGAGAATTTTCCGTAACACAAATTTGCACAAACTTTCAATTAAAAACCCGGTTTTATCACTTGAACAAGAAATACAACAAAGGTTTTTGATAAAACTTTGGCAAATAACAAGATCTAACAGATTTTTTTAAGAAGCTTTTCCAGAAAAGTTATGAGTTTTAAGAACAAGTTTCAGAAAATCAACAACAAACAGTTTTAACACTTGATAAAATCAACTATGTTTGGTTTTAAACAAGGATAAGAGCCAATGCTCTGATACCACTTGTAGTGTCACACCCCGATTTCCACGTGTCACCGGTGGGCCTGGTGGGGGAGTATCGTGACGTGGTTGGCAACGTAATAGTCAAACAACACAATATTATTATGCACAGCGGAAGCAAATTTAAAATATGATACAACCGAATTTAATATTGTTTATCAATGTAACAATATCCGGAAGTTTATCCACAGTAGGATCGAAACAAAATAATATTAATGGTTCAACAGACTTCAGGCATCTTAAGCTTGCGAGACTTCTAATGATGCTAAGGAGAAATCCCAGCCAATTTCGCTTAGTACCTGCATTTAATCTTTTTGGGAAAATACGTCAGTTTACACTGGTAAATACATTCAACTGACTCATTTTGGAAAATGATTGAAAATTGGTTTGGATGCACATGGCATAAACATTTTATTTAACTTGGGAGAATTATTTAATATTATAATCTTGTGAACGAATTACATGTTACTTATGCGTTCAGTAGCCCGGATCTTGTCCGGGTTAAAGATCAATAGACACACCACATAATTGAGTTATACACTGACAGGTGTACGCCTACACCCCGTGCTCAGGTCGTGGCCATCTCGTAAGATGATGCCAAGGATATCCGGGACATGGTCATTAACCCCCCAAAGGATGTAAAGTAAACAAGACTGTTTAAACGAGCCGATCAAATTATTCAACTACCCACTTAATGTGGAGATTTGATGCCCGATCAAGCGGTATGCTATATACCGTAACCCAAGCCCGTATAGGGAAAATAAGTTAAAAGTATTTACCTGATGCAAAGTATAATTCACAATAAGCAAATTGCACGTAGCTTTTACTGGTTCTCCTAATCTGGAATGAAGGTTTATAATAACCTATTAGAATCCTAACGGGCCTTTAATTAAGCTTAGGCTTAGACCGGCTAGTTTCAAAGATACGGTTCGTACGCACGATTAAGCGAAGACCGGATAGAATGTGATTTAGACCCGACAAGTTCAGAGACTTGTTTAATATGGGTTTATTATTCACATTCTGGATTTTGAGATAAAACCGATAAGGTTTGACCCGTGTCGGCTAATTTATGTAAACTTGTTACATAAACCGAACCGAACGCGTAATATGCGTAACGGGTATCCGCAAGAGCCATATACAGGTTTCCTAGGTTAATATGCTTCAAATATGTTGTAACATCAGTAGGATGTCTTTCATTATGCCCTAAACAAAATTAAACACAAACTATGCCCCGTAGGGGTAGTTTGGTCATTTTACAGTTTGTAAAAGAGTCTAAGTGTTTAACTGAGTTACAGGTCTGATGTGATCAGCAAATATACTCAATTTTCTAAGTCATATCAGTAGGTTAAAGCATATATGTGAAATTTATCATTTTTAACCAAACTATGCCCCGAATGGGTATTTTGGTAATTTCACATTAGCCGAAAAGCTCAAAACTGAAGTCTGAGTTTATCAACCTTTGCTTACTGTTAAAATATTGTAATTTGCCTCATATATCAGTAGGTATCAACCCGGGTATGTCCAATATGATTTTAAAACATACTATGCGTTAAAAACGCTAATTATGGCGATTAAAGGCCATTTCCGGGTTCGATACTTAAATCTGATATTTTTATATTTCCAGAAGGCTTAAAATAATTTATTTATCATATGTGATCAGTAGCAAAAGGTTTGGATTCGTTTAGATGTGTAAAACTCATTTTATGGCCCGTAAGGGCAAAACCGACAATTACCGGATTAAGCCTACGACTATGAGTTATGCTCAGCCTAAAATTAATTAAAAATCTTTAAAAATCCCAAAATAATATATTACATCAGTGGTTAAAAGATTTGATACCAAAAAGTATGTTTAACTAGGCTATACGCTAATTACGCCATTTTATTAACATAAAGCATTAATTTTGCGATAATGAGCATAACTCTTAATCTACAAGTCAAACTGATGTCAAACTTTGCATACAAGTTTATATATCAGTATTTATGATTTCTACACTTTTACATTTTCATAAATCACGTTTTAAGGTAATAAGGGCATAACGGTCAACATATGAGCAATTTAACAGAAACATGCATATTAATTGGATAACCAATGAACCAAGGTGTATAATCACAGAGGGTTGTTATAACAAGTAACCTAATCCAATTAAAGCTCTGAGGCATTTCTAAAACATGCCTAAACGGGTCAGAACTGAAAGTCAAAGTGAAAGTCAAACTATGTGACTTTCGGTTCCGAACCGGGTCTAAACAGGAAATAGTCGGGTTGAACATGTTTGGACATGTTCTTACACTAATTACTAAGTTATAACAATGATCAAACAGGTTGTATATGGTCTATAATGTTAATTATGCATAAATGACATTTTAAGCTTCCTGTTGACTTTTTCTAACATAGTTTGACCCGACTTTTGACCTGGTTAGAGTGGTGATCAGGGGAAACCCTTTTGAGATTTTATTACCCACATAAATACCAAGCTATAACTACTTTTAATTCGAGATATGACTGAGCCATTATTGACTAATCTCGAAGTCAAACCGTAATTACGACGGTTTGACTTTTAGCTAATTAACCAAGCTAAACTCAACTAAACAAGAACTAGCAGACTTACAAGAGTCCTATGCACGAGATATGATCACTTGAGAGAGTTCCTTAGCTCCAGAAATGCTCCAAATGATCAGATGGAAGTGTGAAGAACAACATTGCACAAAGTGGCTTTATATAGTGAGATTTGCACCACAATTGGTTGACACATGCTCCTACTAGTGCCCACAAATGATCAACACTTGTTACTAGTGCCTAGGATAATTTAGGGGTCGCCCACAATGCATTAATGTCGAAAAAGGATCGGTTTTCCGCGTTTGCAGGCTGTTGTCACGCTTTTCTGCACCTGGGCGCCTGATGCGGCCCTCATAAATCAGATTTTTGATTTTTCTTGTTTTGCAAGTTGACCTTTGGTTAAATTGAAAGGGTAATTAGGCTTTTAACTTGCATTTTGACCCCCTTATCTTTACCCACAAGGGCTTTAGGACTTTTACCCACTTTGCCAAGTCCCCGAACACTCCCGGTTAACCCGAAAAGTCTTAACTTTCAACGTTTGCACTTTAACCCCTCGCACACGAATTTGATCATAACTTTCTCATACGATAACGAAACTTTATGAAATTTATATCGTGCATTCTAGTGAGCATAATTAACATTTACAAAGCTTCGGGTTTGTCAAAAGGTCACTCAGAGGTATAAATTAAACATGTTGACACATTTAGCCCCTGTAGTTTGTAATCTCTCACTTTTTGCTTCGTATGATCCATGATTTATTCGTTTGATGTTATAAACATCATGTAGGGTCATTATGAAGTATATTTATTCACTGTTGACATTTAGAACCCGTATAATCACATACTTTCCATGTTTGTCAACTTTAGTCCTTTTATAACATTCTTTCACACGTCCAAACTTTATGACACGTGTCAACACATTATAGGACGTGAATTTTCGAGGTGTTACATGTAGGTCCCGATTCTCGGAGGATCGATTAACGAAACCAAACCCTTGTTTATCACAAACACGGTCACGAGTGCGGAATCCCCGTGAGGATGCCAAACCAAACACAGATAATGATAACACGATGTAACCAACGAAACACAGTTAATTGATTAAAAGGATGAGAACAAGTATCAAACAGATACACACAAAGTTTGATAGTAAGCTTTCACAGTGGGTATGCTCTCATGGTTTCTGTGAGAAACCATGTTGTGTTTATATAGGCAGCCCAGCCCAACAGTTGACGAAACATGAATTGGGCTTGACGAAACATCAATTGGGCCTGACGAAACATCACAGCTGACGAAACACTAGGAGTTCCGTCACTGTTCATGGCGAAACTTGGGATTGTGACCATAAGGGAGTTTCGTCATGTATATGCTCGACGAAACATGGAGTTTCGTCGAGGGCTGCAAAAGATGTTATGCTGCAAATTGTCTGTTTGAAGCAGACATGTATAAACACACAAACAACCTACAAACCAAATATGCAACATGCATTTTCATTTATCATTACAAAACAAACGAGATAAACTTGTCGGACGGCGAATACAGACTCGATAATATAAAAGACCGTAAATTACAACGTTAATAAAGACAAGTTACAGACACCAAAATATGCATCAACACAAACAAATATTTTCTAGACAAAAAACGTTTCGTGTCATAACACATTGGACAAGAAAATGTTCCAGACCCAATCCATATCAAAAGTTATTGTTGTGCTATATTACGTAACCGCTCATATGCAGTGGCGGAGCTTGAACGGAAACTCAGTGGGGACCGGACTTTTAAAAATCCAATATTTTACACTATAAACAATATTTTTTTGGAAATTTTCAGTAAAATTAACACTACGAGAGAAAAATCGGTGGAGGTCGGGCACCCCCGAGCCACAATAAAGCTATTGATTTATAATTCCTTAATCCATGAGGGTCAAAAGTAGCGGGTAGTTTATGTAAATAGTTAATAGTTAAAGTTTAGTATGTAAGTAGATTAGTTAGAATTGTAGAAGGATTACAAGTTTCTAAACCAAACCCTATAACCTACATCAGAGGAAGCGAAGTATCCAATAGACACGTCGATTCACAGAAGGCGGCAAAACACATACAACATCAACAGGCACGTCGATCAAGAAGGAGACGCAATGGTTCAGACGCACCTCTTCGATTAATATAAATAGGGTTAGGATTTCTATTGTAAATACATACCCATACATTCACAATCGTTGTTCATTCAGAAATCAAAGGTACTAGTTTGTTTAATATTGTTCTTTATCATTGTGTTCATCATTAATAAGATTCTGGGCAACATTGGTATCAGAGCCTAGGGCTCAAATTCGTTTCGGGAAGACGATCATCAAGCAGGTGGTTGAATTCCGTAACAATTCTGATCAGGCAGGAGGCGTTGATTGGGTTGTTCTTGTTAAGTTATAACACCAATCGCATCAAGCGGATAAAATTATTGTTCGTTCGTTAGTCAGTCATCAGGAGGGTGTTTGATTTTTTATCCGATCATCACTGAGGGTGTTTGGATTCTGTGTTTTTTTTTTTTTTTTTTTTTTTGTTAATTCAAATCAAGGCAACAGGCTGCGATTCGAGTTAAGAAGACGAAAGCAAATCTAAGAAGTTTGCATTCCGGTTTGTAGAAATAATCGCGAATCAGAGAAGTTTGGGTTGTTTGAAATTTGCAAAAGAGGCAAAATCTGAGAAGTTTTGGGGTCCGTTTTACCGCAAAGAAAAAAAAAACGTAGCCAAGAGGGTTGTTAAGAGAAGTCAGAAAACCGGTTCGAAAATTCAAGGTTCTACATTCTGTTTTTCTAGAATTTATATAAGGTTTAGAAATTGGTTTGATTCCGTTAGAAAGTTACTGTGAACTTTGGAATCATAGATTTTGGTTTTATAAGAAAACCAAAGTATTGAAAGTGAAAACTGTTGGGAAAGAAATTATGGCGGATTCAGGAGGAGCCTCTCCGTTAAATGTTGTAGTAATTAAAGATGGTAGTTCGTTCTCCCAGTTTCAGTGTCCTATCTTAAAGTGTACAAACTATACGGTATGGGCAGTCCGTATAAAAACCATTTTGAGGGCAAACGGTTTATGGGAAATGATAGAGCCTAGTGCTAATATGCAAGCGGATGAAAAGAAGGATATGACGGCGACCGCTTACTTATATCAATCACTTCCAGAAGATATGATATTACAAGTTGCAAGTTGTAAAAGTGCAAAGGAGATTTGGGATGCATTAAAGACTAGGCACATCGGTGCAGATCGAGTGCAGAAGTGTAACACCCCGAAATCGGGGTTGGTAATTAAACCATGTTAATAATAATGAACGGGTAAAATACCGTAGGTGGTTAAGTAAACCCGGTGAATATTAGGATTTAAATAAATAAATCTAATATTTATTTAAAAGGATGAAAAATACTTTGAGAAAACAAAAGTATATAAAAGGGCCCGAGTTAACGGGACTTAAAAATAAAACGGATTATGAACAAGATAAAGTAACTGGGAATAAATGACCTAGTTAGTCATAAGTCTTATAGTAATAAGAAAATTTGTTAAAACACACTATATGCAACTTGGTAAAGTGTAGGGACCAAAGGTGACAAACTTGAAACAAGTTTGTATTAAATAAAACATTCAACACCAAAACACACACTCTAAGTGTGTGTTCTGGTCGTAAATCGCAGGGGAGCCAGGGAACTCCATGCCCAAACCCTAACTAGCAAAAATCAAGCAATTGAGAAGCCAAATCGACTCCAAATCAAAATCTAAGCTTAGATTAGTGATCACCTCAGTGAAAGGATCATAAGGTATGTAAAAATTCCCACTTTGGTTCCATCTCAAATCTGGATGAACACATAAGAATTCGAATTTATTGTTGCATGTTTGTTATTTTGATGAAATAGGAATGATATAATGTCTAGGAGTAAAACCCTAGCAATCACATGTTGAAGTCATGCTTATTTCTTGTGAATTCACAATCACCATTGAAGGTGATAAGCGGGTGTTGTAGGAACATGTTAAACACTAGAATTTTAATTGTTGTTCTAGTGTAATTTGAGTTCTAGGAAGTAAATTCAGATTTTGTTAATGTGAAAATTGATGTAAACATGCTTAGTTGATGTTAACCATGGCTAAATGACAAGTATTGAGCTTGATAATAAATTGTGAGAAATTATGCCCGCAAGGTGTTTGTTAAAATGCCTAAGTGAATGTTTATATGTTGAAATTTACGAATGAAACGCGTAATTGCCTTGTTTGACGAATTACGTGAAATAAGGGTTAAAACGGGTTCTAATCATAATGTTGATTTAACTTAATTATGCCTATTGTATGATTTAAGATAGTTGACCTATAAAAGTCAAACTAACCAATGATAAAGTCGAATAGTGGTTTCGACATAGAAAATACGTAAGGTGGAATAGTCGTGAATTGAAATGACTAATCTAACCACCTTGTGAATGATGATAGTTTGTCGCCTAACGAGCTAGGTGGAGGCTTGGGAAAGAAGCGGTCAAACGAATCAAGCACGAGAAGAAAGCGTATTCGGATGCGAGGTAAGTAGAGCTTACGCCCCTTTACATTATTTGCAAGTTACTAAATTTCAAGTATTGATATGAATGCTACTAAGTGGTTGGTATATGATATTCCGACACGATTCAATGAGAGTCGGAATGAGGGAAAATGGTAAGAAATCATGAATTATAGAAAAAGGGGTAAAATGGTAAATTAGTCATGTAATGACGAATAAATAAAAACGGTTTTAAGTAAAACAAGTTCAAAGGAAAACCGGGAAAGGTTTAAAGGGGTGAAATGGTAATTAAATACCACCTCATACGGACAAATGGTCAATTAGACTAAATGGGTGAAATGGTGTGGTTAACACCATTTGACAATAACATTTGACAATCGCTTGTTGAGTTTTGTAATCACAGGAAATAACATAAGCTTGCGTTGCTTTAACTAGAAAGATTTAAAGCAAAAGTTATGTAAACGGGTCAGTACTTTGACCCGGGCCAGGTACGCATAAATAAGCTTTTAGTTAAACATACAATTTTTGGTCAAATATTTAGCGAAAGTCCCTCGTCGTAAAGTGAGGGACTAAAGTTAACCAAAACACCCTTGAAGGGTATATTGGGCAAACGGCCCATAGGGGTTGTTTAGGAACTTGCATTAAGATTAGGGAATCATTAAATATGAATAAAAGTCATAGGAATCACATTCGTGGGTCAAATGCTCAAAAATGGTCATTTGCGTATAATGACCAACCGATGGGTAAAATTGGGAAAAAGGTGTTCATTATGTTAAATCCACCACAAAATAGTTGTGGTGGAATATTTGTAGTTAATTAGACATGGAATTTTTGTAGTGTCAAAAGAAAAGCACAAGTTCTAGACTAAAATGCGTAAATACCCTTAACAGGTCAAAATAAGCATACGAGCGAAAACGGGTTTAAATTGTGTAAGAAACCTGTGACTAGAATCTAAAACGGTAGATAACATTAATTTGAAGAAGTGTATGTGATATAGGAATCAAACAAATACGTTTGTTTGATAAAATGCATAAACGGGTTAAAATTCGGTAAAAGGGTAACGAGTCGAAGGCTTAGAAGTCTCAAAATTTATTATGTTGGATGTAGGATTTTAACTCCATAAGATGGAGAATTAAATTACGGACGCGTAGGAAAAAGAATCGCGTAAAACGGATCAATAACAAAGAAGTTATGGCCGTTTCCGTGAAAACTGGTATTGCTGAAAATTGCAGGACCCAGCTCCAGACCTGTTATGTTGTATAGTTTTAATTCTGTAATAAAGTTTAATGAAACCCGTATTTTCAATGTATTTGAAATTCTAATTACCCGTTTATTTTCGTAAATTATACGAAAATCGTTAAATAATAATAAGGGTGTTACAAGAAGGCACGTCTTCAAACACTCAAAACAGAGTTTGAGATGTTAAAAAAGAAGGAGGAAGACACTATCGATTCGTTCACTGCAAGACTAAATAGTATTGTCACGAGGGCAAGTGGTCTTGGATTAACTTTTGATCAACCGACTTTAGTACGGAAACTTCTAAGTTCTGTACTGAGAAGGTTCGTTCAAATTGTTGCAACCATTGAACAATTTGCCGATCTAGAAACAACGACGCTAGATGAGACAATTGGAAGATTGAAAGCCTATGAAGAAAGGACCGGTTTGGTGGAAGAAAACCCGGTATATAATCAAGAGAAACTTATGTATACACGACGCGACAAGAACTGTAGTCGTTGAAGGCGTTTTGGGAACAATGGACAAGGAAGGTTCAATTCATCATAAGACAAGTGGCGTGATGGAAAGTTCAGACAAGAAGAAGATGAAGATTCTTCACATTATAACTATACAGAACAAAGAAGGGAGGAGAGTGCCTCACAGAATGCTTACAAGAATAGAAGCAACCAAAAGAAGTTTGGGAAGGATTTAAGCAAGATAAAATGCTATAATTGCCAAAAGTTTGATCATTATGCCTCAGATTGTCCTGAATCAAACCAAAGAGGAGAGGAATCAAATCTCGTGCAAGAAGACGAGGAACCAACTCTCCTCATGGCAATCAAAGAAGACTTCAAGGATCTTCTACAACAAGTTCGTGATAAAGATGGAGAAGCACATGATGGCAATCAAGTAACAAAAAAAAAAAGATCCAGGTGCAAGTAAAGAAGATCAAATGGAAGATGAAGACTTCATTCTCTTGAAGAATGAAGATGTTGAAGGCATGGATTAAGAAATTAGGGGGGAATATTGATTTATAATTCCTTAATCCATGTGGGTCAAAAGTAGCGGGTAGTTTATGTAAATAGTTAATAGTTAAAGTTTAGTATGTAATTGGATTAGTTAGAATTGTAGAAGGATTAGAAGTGTCTAAACCAAACCCTATAACCTACATCAGAGGAAGCGACGTATCCAATTGACAAATCGATTCACAAAGGCGGCAAAACACATACAACATCAACAGGCACGTTGTTCAAGAAGGAGACGCAATGATTCAGACGCACCTCTTCGATTAGTATAAATAGGGTTAGGATTTCTATTGTAAATACATGCTCATACATTCACAATCGTTGTTCATTTAGAAATCAAAGTACTAGTTTGTTTTATATTGTTCTTTATCATTGTGTTCATCATCAAGAAGATTCTGGGCAACAAAAGCTTCGCCCATGCATATGCCACTATCAAGTTTCATATAAACAGTTTGACCTGAGAAAGTCAAAGTGCACATTTTGTTTGTTAGTTCTTAGACATGGAAAACAAAATTTACAGACGCATCAGGGTTTAACAGAACTAGATAAAAAAAAAGTTCCGAAAATTAATTGATTTCCAAAAGCTCTAACCAGAAGCGGGTGCACATACTGCACAAAATGAGGCGGCCTTCTCCGTTGACCACACCCCTTGCTACCATTATTCTTTTACTCTCCTCTCTCACGGAAGAATCAGCTGCTGAAGTGATTAGTATTACGGGTGATCGCCAAATCTGGCTTCAACTAGAAAATGTTCTCAGTAACTCGTCTGTGGAACGGCTTCATTCTCTGAGGGACTCTCTTCGTCTTCTGACCAAAGGTACTGCTTCTGTCTGACTGTCTCTGATTTTAGTCGAAGATTCAAATGTGTTTGTGATCAGTTGGCTGCGATTTTAGTCGAACATTCTGTAATATTATCTAATAGCTTCCACTTCAATCGATTACATAGAACAACTCAGGCTTAGAAATGCCTTATTCTGCGTTGAGCTCGGTGACACCCATAAACTGCCAGTTCACCAACAGTCTTGCTCAGGTTTCTACCCGTTCGGACTGTTCCAGGTTGTAAATGCGATATGTTTTCTTTCTCCCAGGTTGTACATGATATAACTTTTGTTATCATATCTTACACATTGATATCAAGAAAGAAGACTTCACTTTTATTCATGCTTGGTTGTAAACAATCCGAACCGAGCTAGGCTTGGTTTATGAACGAGATGGTTCAGTCTGTAAAGAATCCCAGCAGAGTTGGCTCATAGCTGATGTTGAGCGAGCTTCGAGCTACGAGCTATTTAGGGATGAGCAAATCAGACCCGGGACCGAACCGGTACCGAACCGTATTTTCCGAACCGGGTATATTCGGTACCGGTTCCGGTACCCACCTTGGGGGATTTTCGGTACTGGTTCGGTACCGGACGGTACCGAGCTCATCCCTAGAGCTATTTGAACGGCCCTGCATGCGAGTGAAGCTGACATGGATATCAAAGTTCCCCATTTCACGCTGCACTTCTTGAATTCTATTTACAGACTTGCGTACATGAGGGTTTGAGTAATCGGACTCGATATGCTCGAGAGTGTAGATGTTTCCTAGTTCTAGCGGAATTTCCATTAGACATCCACAACCTTTCACTACAAGTTTCCTAAGGCGTGGAAAGTTGATGCTAGAAGCTTCCCAGACATGTATGTCCAGCTTCTCTAATTTCAAAAATTTCAACTGGTGAAACTGTGTTTCACCAGGCTCCCACAGCTGTCCCTTGAAGGAGGAGTCTAGTAATTTGAGAACCTCGAGTTTGGGTAATCGTTGAATTGTTGACATATAATTCCAAGGAAGACATAACCCTTTTAAGGTCAGCTTTTTTAAAGTTTCTGGGAACCTTATTGGGTTTGCCAACGCTAATGATTCTTGCCTGTACTTGTCTATGTTCAAAGCTTCAAGATGAGTTAGCATAGCAAAGCTAAGTGGTCCATGATTGGTTGATGATGAAGAAATACAACACCCAAGCTTCTTGATACCAGGAAAAGTTTCAAGCAAAAACCGAGTCCTGTGATCTAATCTTAGCCTGGAAATTGTTTGCAAGTTACAAATTGTAGGAACACTGAAACCAATTGGAATGATGATTCTGTCACACCACAAATGCCTTAGATTCACCATATTATCTGGCGAATATGTGACCCTTTGGGACGTCCCCTTAACAATGAGAGTTTGAAGGCTCCATGCATTGTCCTTTGATAATGAGGTATCATGGCTGCATATCCAAACTGCTAAGTACCTTAAGTGAACAAGCATTCTTATGTTGCTAAATTTAAACATTGGAATATTTAGTAAATTCAACACCTTTAGAAGCAAAAATGAAGGAACCCAACTAGCAATTTTATAAAATGCTAACAGTCGACTGTCATGAAAGCACAAAACTGACCTTTTGTGTGAGGCAAAACCATGCGAATAGATCTCACACAAAACTTCATATTCTGTGAATAGACGCCGTTGCTTCACTATGTTAAGAACGACATCAGAGTCAAGATTTCTGTTTGGTGTTGGCATGCTCACTGTCTTGAAGAAACTTTCTTCATCTGCCTTTTTCAAACATAGTTCTCTCAAAAGATGGTGCAGACGACATGATTTAACCTCTCCGTTAGAACTTTTATCAGCAACAACTAACAAATTTCTGTCAATTAGATCCATCACATAATACTCACCTTCTTCCTCCATGCTTCTTTGGGCTGGGTCCAAAATAAACCCTTCAGCCATCCAAAGCTTGATCAACCCCCCCACTCGGATTCTAAAGTCTTCTGGAAACCCGCCTACATAGAGAAAGCATTTCTTCAAGTGAGATGGTAGATGATCATAGCTCAAAGCTAGCGTAGCCAAGCATCCCTTAGGGTCATTAATAACGCATGAACCCACGCTTTCTGCAACTTTTTCCCACAAATCTTTTCTCTTTTCCCCTTTCTCCAAAACTCCTGCTATGACAACTAAAGCGAGAGGTAATCCTTGACACCTTCTAGCTATATGCTTCCCAATTTCGGTCAAACTTTCAGGGCACTCATATCCCCTGAATGTCTTCTTACACAACAGCTCCCAACTTTGGTCTTGGTTTAAATGCCGTAGGTTGTGAGTGAAACCGCCCCGGCTTGCATGCAAAGCAACATCTGCAAGCCGGGTGGTTACAAGAACCCTACTACCATTGTTATCATCAGGAAAACATGCTACCACATCGTCCCATGCCTGAGAACTCCAGATATCATCAATGACGATAAAATATCTAATTTTCTTTAGACTCTGGTACAACACTTCACACAGTTTTGATTCACTATCTGCTTCATAAAATGATTTTCCTATTGATGCCAATAGTTGCAGTAACAAATCTCGCTTTGAATATTCTTGAGAAACGAGCATCCACCCACGTTTGTCAAAATGATATTTTACAAGAGAATCGTTGAATATTTTGGTAGCCAAAGTAGTCTTACCTAGACCTCCCATACCCAAAATCGATATAATGTCTAGCTTCTTGCGGTATCCAGTAAGTCTATCTATTAATAATAGTGCATCATCATCAAATCCTACAGTCAATTCTTCATGTTGTGTAGCACTAACATTCACTGTTGTGTTTCGGCTGGAAGAAGTTCCAGTAGCTTCAAACTTCTTAACCATCATCTTGTCGTGCTTAACAAATTTCTGGAAGAAGTTCCCCTTGTTATTACTCATGATCTCCTCTCTGATGGATTTTAGGTTGTCCATAACATCCTTAAGGCCTTTAAGAGAGCAATCGAGTAAATTATCTCCGGTAGTGGGGTCTATCATCTGTTGATATGTCAACTGTAGGTCATTGTCTGTGAAGTCGTTCTTGATGATGGCAGAGGATACGAACATATCAACGGTATCTTCTGCCTCTTCTGTTGCTTTAATAAGTCTCCTCTTCCAGTTTCCGACATCTTCAAGATCATGTTCGTCAATCGCCGTGTCTTTGAAACATGATCCAATCAGGTAGCTAAGCTCCTCATAAAGCAACTGGATTTCAAGCTTTCTTGCTTTGATGAAAGGGTTGTTTCTGATCAATGTGTTATTGTCGTTCTCGTAAACTAACCTCCTTAACTTCACCATGAACAGTTCCAGATCTGTGTTTGTCATCTCTCCAAATCAACTCTTGTCAACAAGTTTATTTGAAAGGATTGTCGTTGCTTTCAATCAAGTTGTGTTGGGCGTTGGCTTCGACCAAAGGCTCACAGGGTACTAGCTAGTAAGCTAGCTGTTGCATGGTTTGTTTTCTTTCAAGTTAGGTTCAGTGATGGAGGATCTTGTTTGTTGATACGGTTAAGGATGATGTTAGTAATGTTTGGATGTTGATGTTGGTGATCCTGTGGTA
Organism: Helianthus tuberosus; assembly: GCA_030545235.1. NCBI lineage: Eukaryota > Viridiplantae > Streptophyta > Magnoliopsida > Asterales > Asteraceae > Helianthus > Helianthus tuberosus. Next base: position 18,825 of record JARYGA010042001.1, read on the forward strand.
GTCAAACGGCGGTAGTAGTATGGTGGCTGCGATGTTGTGAGTGCTTCCCAGCAAAATAGCATTTGTGCATAGCTTGGTCGGCTCTTGTATGTTACACCATGCGTTGCGGATTTTTAAAATTTGTAAGACTCGGTTACGTCAACGTTTACACTTATATTCACATACCGAAAACGATTCACGCCTTAATGTCCATTTGAAGTTTATGAAACTTAGTATTTTAAAAATTGTAAGAGAAAAAAAAAACGAAACTTTGAAGTAGTTTCGATGGCCTGTACGTCCGTTCTTCAATGACTTATACATTAATGAAAAACTTGGTTCAAAATGAAATTTAAATCATAATGCAAGTAAAAAATAAGTATTCCGCAATGGTACCTTCAAATTTTATAAAATATTATATTTTAAAAATTACAATAGAAAAACAAATTATACAAAATAAGTTTAAATATTAATTTATGAGTTAAATGTCATTTTAGTCCTTGTGGTTTGGGCAATTTTGCCAGTTTAGTCCAAAGGTTTCATTTTTAACCTGTGGGTCCAAAAAGGTTTCACAGTTGCCATTTTAGTCCACTGGGTTAACTTCATCCATTTTTCTGTTAACGAGAGGGCCAATTCGGTCATTTTATATTACTGAATTGCCCTTTTAGTTAACAGAATTACATACAAAATGACCGAATTTGCCTTCTCGTTAACAGAAAAAATGAATGAAGTTAACCAAGTGGACTAAAATGGCAACTGTGAAACCTTTTTAGACCCACATGTTAAAAATAAAACATTTGGACTAAACTAGCAAAATGATCCAAACCACAGGGACTAAAATGGCATTTAACTCTTAAATTATTAAAGAAAATAAATTATTCTTTAAAGCAACCTAATAAAGGGGAGTAGACAGGGACACGCAGAGAAAAAAAAAAAGGCAACCGGCAAATAATAAAATAAATTAATAAAAAAATAAAAGCAGCCCACTATAATGCACTAGGGAGTAGGGAGTGGGACGCACGAAGAAAAACAAGCCCTCAATCACCTTTTAATCATGGTTCTAAAAAGGGTCGTATTATTGGCATTGGTTTATTAAATCGACACCCTTAATATGCATCGTATAGGTCTATACGATGTGTATTGAGTTGGTAATTAATTCTGTGTCAGTTTGTCTTACGGGGGTTAAAGTAATACGCATCGTATAGGCCTATACGATGCGTATTACTTTTTTTAGAAAGTACGATCAGCTTTCCGTCACTGTTAAGTGACGTAAAGTGATTGACGTATGCCCTATACGCATCGTATAGGGCTATACGACTCGTATTCTTTTCTGAATTTGAATTCTTCTTCCCCTATTTAAACGACGAAGAAGACGATATATATATCGTCTTCGTTATATATTCACATTCACTAACAAACATGTCTTGGTACAACTATGTTTTCGGTGACCCGTCTGAGGCGGACACGAGCACGTTTATTTCGGATAGCAGTGTGGTATATCATTTTTTTTAATTTATTCTTTTTTTATGAAATACTTAGCACACCGTTTGTATTAGGCGGGTCTAATGTCCCTGATTCTTACAATTTGGGTGGAAATGATGATCACGCGCACGAGGTCGTGTCCGGCTATCGTCCCCGTCATAATGAATCGTCGTTGCCAGACCTCAACGAGGTAAGTATATATATTTACTTTTTTCTATTCGGCGTTAAACTTACCATTACCTTTTACCCGTTGGTTTTTTTTAGTCTGCTATGACCCGCCAACTGTTGCTACCAGATTTGAACGCGTGTAGCCATGATCAAGGTTATAGGTCTCCATTTTATGAACCCGGTTACGTTCCCTCGTACGGACAGGAAGAATATGGCAATAACGTTTTCGTTAGTGGTCCCTCGGGAGTACAAGGAGACCTTAGTCACCCTTCTTACGTGCAAGAGTCATTGGGTGACGATCCACCCGTGCAAGAGTCATTGGGTGACAAGCCACCGGTGCAAGAGTCATTGGGTGACGAGACACCCGCTTACCCTGAAGTTTCGTACAAAACTGATCAGGTACGAACGATATATATTTTTGTTAAATGTTATATTTTTTTCTGTTAAATTATTATACAATTGTTAATACAAAATACATTAAAATTGTTATATTTTTTCAAATAAGATAAAAATTAATAAATAAATGTTATATGAAATATTTTTATAAAATTAATTAAACCTGTTATATTTTTTTTAAATATTATAAAAAAATACATTAAAATATTTTTTTAAATATTAATTAAAATATTCGTTGAAGAGTTGAAGACACTCGTATTATACAAACGAGATGATTTCACCAAAATAGGCGTGAAACCCATAATTTGGTGAATAACTCTCAGTCCGCTTAATCAATTCTGCACGAAATTACGCCATCAAGTTAGGAGTGAGATCCACAACTTGACGGTAAGTTTCCAATTCAAACTCTAGTGGACCCTCGTCAAAGTGTCGGAATTAACTTTCTTGACCCGACGAATACCAACCACACTTATGGTATGAAATCTTCAAGTTAGGGGTGAAACCCGCATCTTGTCGACTAGTCCCGTTCCTCGATTTTCAATCCCGCCAAAGTTTCGATTTTTCAATCGATTAGGGACGTGTAGTAACTGGAAGGGTAAAGTACCGTTAATCGCTTCTCGACGAGAGTATTTTACCTATAGGCCAAAGCACGTTTCCCTAATTTGAAAGGACTTTCGATTCACTTTGGAATAGTCGAAGTTTCTAAACCCGAAACAATCCGATGTTTTATCAAGCCTCTGTTTTACTTTATCTCAATTTCTATGTGTTTTAATACTTGTTACCTCGTTCATTTCAAAACCGATGCACAATTCGCATGTTCCTCGCAATAATCAATCAATCATACCCAGTAAAATCCCACAAATAGCAAAGCTACTTATAGGGTCTGGGGAGGGTGGGATGTAGACAGACCTTGCCTCTATCCATAGGGATAGAGAGGCTGCTTCCAGAGAGACCCTCGGCTCGAAAACGAACAGCATGCCAACACACCAGTCAAAAAATATAGAAATAAGAAGTCATCCTTACCAGCACATTACAATGTAAACCATGAATAATAGCATACAACATCATTTGGGCATAAACACAAGAAGGCAATCACTGGAAAAGTCCCTTAAAGAATAAGAAAAACATATGTCCCTGAAATACACCTAAAACCTTAATGCAATATCCTCTAGAAGTCGTTAACCCTAATCCTACGCCTCCACGAAGTCCTATCTTGGACCATGTTCCTCGCAATAAGAAACAATAATAATTTGCACAATAATAAAAAAATTGTAAAGAAAAAATACATTCAAAATTGTTATATTTTGTAAATTGGATAAAAAATTAATTAAAAAATGTTATATTTTTATAAAATTAATTAAAATGTTATGTTTTTATAAAATTAAATAAAATTGTTATATTTTTTTAAGAATTTTTAAAAAAGTACATTCAAAATTGTTATATTTTTTTAAATTACTTTTTATATTCTTAGGATTTTTTATCCCGCGATGATTTGGAAAGTTTGGTAAAACGAAGGGGTTTAGCCAACGGATACATAATTGTTACCAGACGGTCCAAGGATAACCGGGTGTGGCTCCAATGTTGTCGTAGCGGCGAGCATGAGAGTAAGGCCACGGTTAGGAATACCGGCAGCAAAAAATGCGCGTGCCCTTTTATGGTGATAGGTCGTCTCGACCAGAGTCGTCGGGCTTGGCGGATAGATTATCTGAACAAAAATTTTAACGAGGCGCACAACCACGGCCCTGCTGAACATCTGGAGGGTTACGCGTATGCCAGGAGGCTTACTCCTAATGAGTTTAGGCTGGTGCAAGAGCTGACAGATCAAGACATACAGCCCCATACAATCTGGAAGGCCGTAACCGAACAGAACCCTGAGAACGTATGTGTTCCGAAAGACATACACAACGCTCGCCAAAAGATTAGGGCCGCGAAGTTCGAGAAAAAACCGTCTCCCATGCAGCGGCTAGAAAAAATCCTCCGGGAAAAACAATAACCTATTACATACAGGCGGAACCTTGCACCAACGTCGTTCAGCATATATTTTTCTGTCACGATAAGTCCTTTGAAATGCGGAGGGCATTCCCACATGTGCTTATGATCGACACTACCTACAAGACTAACATGTACAATCTTCCATTTTTGCAAGTTGTGGGTATGACGTCGACAAACCACACCTTCTATGTTGCGCATGCATTTCTTTCAAACGAGCAGGAGGCAACGTACGTCTGGGTCTTGGAGAGGGTCAGGTCTATGCTACACGAGTGCATGGAGCCGCGTGTAATTCTAACGGACAGGGACCAGGCACTGATAAACGCGTGTAGAAAAATATTCCCTGGCGCACACAGATATCTCTGCAGGTTCCACATCTTACAAAATATTGTGAAGCAATGCAAGGGTTCGTTTAATGGGCAAGATTGGGATGCCTTTATAAATCAGTGGAAAACAGTGTGTAATTCCACTACCAAAGAGTTATACAAATATAACGTCCTCAACCTTCAGAGACACCTTGTCAATCAACAACTTACATGTATGTTCTCTTTAAGTAAATACATTCATACTAATTGATATATAATTTGAATATGTTTATTTTTTTTTCAGATGTTTTTGATTACCTATGGAATAACTGGTTAAGCACCTCTAGACAATTGTTCGTATCTGCATGGACCAATCAAACCCTAACATTCTTGCAAACTACAACAAACAGAGCTGAAGGCGCACATGCTGCATTAAAGAAACAGCTTACTACACCGAGATGCAGTCTGGAATCGCTGGTGAAAAAGGTGGACACCTTGGTACTAAAGCAATATGCGCAAATAAAGAAATCCTTGGAAGAAAGCCGCACCAAGCGAATGAACATCCACCTTCAGATTCCTATGTTTTGCAACCTACTTCTTAAAGTTTCCATCCATGCTCTTAACCTATTGGAAAACGAGCTAACACGGAGAATAGACACGTTGCGGTCATTCGGATCAACATGTGGCTGCCAACTGTACTCGGGTGCCGGGTTGTTATGTGCCTGTCGCCGGGAGAGATTGCAGAATACAGGTACTTATAGACTTATAAAAAATGTTTTGTTGTCTTAATTTAATATGATTGTATAATGCTCTTTTTTTGTTTTGCAGACTGCGTCATTCAGCTCGAAGATATAGACATTTTCTGGAGAAAACTTGACCTGAACCCATCAAATTTTGATGAGGAAGATGTTGATGTAGACAAACAATTAGAATATGTGAAACAAAAATTGTCTACCCAACCCCCGCAAGTGAGGAAAAACGTCTTATCGAAGATCATGGCGGTGGTAAACCCATATATGAGCGACAAAAACCGCCTGTCGTACAAGAAAAACACTCGCGGGCGGCTAACTTCCAAGGTCCAACAACAAAGAAAAGAGCAAGCTGCTAGAGATAGCTCAGTTGGGCCTCCCAGACAACAAAGTAGGTGTGACCCTCCTCGACATAGCTCTTATGTACCATCACAAGATTCCCTAATTCCGTCTACGTCTGCAATGTCTCTAAAGTCTCAAAGGTCGTTAAATCGACGCGGTCGTTCAACATCTTCACGTGAAGAAGAGCCTGGCGAGGGCAATGTCTTTCCGTTAATCACTGATGAGGGAATGCTTGAATATGCGCACAGATACAAAAAACAAATTCCAAAAGTGTTACACCCCTACATTTCAAGAATAAAATATGTCAGGCCGGATGGACATTGTGGGTTTCGGGCGGCGGCTGTGGGTTTAGGGTTGGAACAAGATTACTTTGGGTATATTCGAAACCAACTAGTTGAAGAGTTGACGGGTCCGAACAAAGAAATGTGGAAGTACATCTTCGATAGTGAATTACCAGGGGACTACGACCAACAAGTACAAAGAATAGATTTTACCGGGGTTGGAATGGCACCTAGGGAACATTGGATGGAGTTGCCTCAAGCAGCACTCCTTCTTGCCAATAGGTTTGGTGTGATTGTTCACATATTAGACATCCAAGGTTGTTCTACTGTAATTCCCTTATATAATCCAGAGTACGCACGTGACCCCCATCAGTTCGTTTCACTGTTATTTGTTAATCGTAGTCATTTCATCCACGTCAGACTTAAAGGAGACTATCCAATGCCGCCGCCGAACCTTACGTGCAGTAGACGCGCGCGCCAAGAAGCTTTACGTTGGACGGAAAACTACACGGAACGGATAGCGTGGTATGATATGCTAATGAAGCCTAACATTGACAATACATTGCTTATTATTGATTGATTTGTAATTTTAAAGAATAATTTATTTGTATAATGTATTCCATTTGTTTATTGCCAAATCAATGCATTATATTGATTAATTTGTAATACGAAAATATGGTAAAATATTCGAAAATGCACTAAAAACCGTCAAAATACGTTAAAGTACAATTAAATACGCTAAAATATGGTAAAATACGCTAAAATACGCTAACATGCGCTAAAATACGGTAAAATACGTCAAAATACAATTAAATACGCTAAAATACGCCGAAATACGCTAAAATGCGCTAAAATACCTTAAAATGCCCTAAGATACATGAAAATATGTTAAAATACCTTAAAATACGATATAATGCTCTAAAGTACGCTAAAATGTTCGAAAATACGTCAAAATACAATTAAATACGCTAAAATACGCCGAAATACGCTAAAATGCGCTAAAATACCTTAAAATGCCCTAAGATACATGAAAATATGTTAAAATACCTTAAAATACGATATAATGCTCTAAAGTACGCTAAAATGTTCGAAAATACAGTAAAATACGTCAAAATACAATTGAATACGCTAAAATACGCCGAAATACGCTAAAATGCGCTAAAATACCTTAAATGCCCTAAGATACATGAAAATATGTTAAAATACCTTAAAATACGATATAATGCTCTAAAGTACGCTAAAATGTTCGTAAATACAGTAAAATACGTCAAAATACAATTAAATACGCTAAAATACGCCGAAATACGCTAAAATGCGCTAAAATACCTTAAAATACCATAAGATACATGAAAATATGTTAAAATACATTAAAATACGATATAATGCTCTAAAGTACGCTAAAATGTTCGAAAATACGGTAGAATACGTCAAAATACAATTAAATACGCTAAAATATGCTAAAATAGGCTAAAATGCGCTAAAATACCTTAAAATACCCTAAGATACATGTAAATATGTTAAAATACCTTAAAATATGCTATAATGCTCTAAAATACGCAAAAATACGCGACTAACGATATTTTCCACGAGCTTATACATATAACACGGCACTATGGAGTAAAAGTGGACTTCAAACAAAACTGTACATAATTGTAAAATACGATATTCGGACGCAACCGAACGTCACCGAAACGACGTATGTTGAAGTCATACGTCATAAAACGACAAAATATGCGAAATTTCGTCAAAAAACGACTCGTATACGCGTCGAACCGAGGAAAACACGAAAAACCAAATTTTCAAACTATGGCATATACGATCGTATAAGCCAAAGTTGTATCGTATTGCCCCTTAAACACGCATCGTATAGATCTATACGATGCGTATTATCCCCTGGCTTTATTTAAAAACAGGGGTATGTTGGTAATTTACTAACCATCGTATAGATATATACGATTCGTATAGGATGAGAAAACGATATAACCCCTTAAAACACAGGGGGTTTATACGATCCAAAAACAAACAAAACTCAAAATACACCCAAATACACACGCATACGGTGGTATACATACGGTCGACATACGCTCGAGATTTCAAGATCGAAGACTAGTACGGTATTCACCTCCACACCCTCATCATTTTAACATTTTAAATTTTGCATTTTAGCCGTAGGTTTAGTGTGATTTTTGAGTTGAAAACTGGGGTTTTTTGAAGAACTTTTGAATCGATACGATGCGTATCGGCCTATACGCATCGTATCGTTTCAAAATTTCAAATTTTTGTCAAGAACAGATGGGTTGATATGATGCGTATCGACCTATACGATTCGTATCGGTTCATAATTTCATTGTTTGTTCAAGAACATTTGAACCGATACGATACGTATCAGCCTATACGCATCGTATAGGTTCATAAATTCAGTGTTTTTTTAAGAACATTTAAACTGTCCGTATCGCATGTGGGTCGGTAACGGGCGTCGAAACCTAAGACGTCGTAGATAGATAATAATTATAATATACCGTTCGGGTCGTCCGTAACGCGATTAGGTCCATTTCGAGCGTCGAAACCTAAGATGTCGTATATATATAGTTTTTTTTTTTTATTTTTTAGTCGAACCGTCCGTATCGCGCGTAGGTCCGTAACGAGCGTCGAAACCTAATACGTCGTAGATAGATAATAATTATAATATACCGTTCGGGTCGTCCGTAACGCGATTAGGTCCATTTCGAGCGTCGAAACCTAAGATGTCGTATATATATAGTTTTTTTTATTTTTTAGTCGAAACGTCCGTATCGCGCGTAGGTCCGTAACGAGCGCCGAAACCTTATACGTCGTACATAGATAATAATTATAATATACCGTTCGGGTCGTCCGTAACGCGATTAGGTCCATTTCGAGCGTCGAAACCTAAGATGCCGTATATATATAGTTTTTATTTTTATTTTTTAGTCGAAACGTCCGTATCGCGCGTAGGTCCGTAACGAGCATCGAAACCTAATACGTCGTAGATAGATAATAATTATAATATACCGTTAGGGTCGTCCGTAACGCCATTAGGTCCACTTCGAGCGTCGAAACCTAAGACGTCGTAAATATATAGTTTTTTTTTTATTTTTTAGTCGAAACGTCCGTATCGCGCGTAGGTCCGTAAAGAGCGTCGAAACCTAATACGTCGTAGATAGATAATTATTATAATATACCGTTCGGGTCGTCCGTAACGCGATTAGGTCCATTTCGAGCGTCGAAACCTAAGACGTCGTAAATATATAGTTTTTTTTTTGTTTTTTTAGTCGAAACGTCCGTATCGCGCGTAGGTCCGTAACGAGCCTCGAAACCTAATACGTCGTAGATAGATAATAGTTATAATATATAGTCGGGGTCGTCCGGGGAGGTGGCGGTGTTATATTTTTTTTTTCAAATTAAATAAAAATTGTTATATTTTGAAAAAAATTTGATTAAAATTGTTTAATCATGCAGATATGGAAGTCGCTATGGGTAGAGGGAGAGACCGGGGAGGTGGCGGTGGAGGTGGCGGTCGAGGTGGCGGTGGAGATCGAGGTGGCGGTCGAGGTGGCGGTGGCGGTGGAGGTGGACGTGGCCGCGCACATGGAGCGGCGGGGGCGTTGATCACGGTGGCGGTGCTTGGTGGGCGTGGCTGTGGACGCGGCCGTAGGCGCGGGCGTGGCGCTGACCCTGGAGAGGATCCCCTATTGGAGAATGATTATCTGAGGTTCGAGGAGGGGAGCGAGGCTTATCACAGATGTGAAAAGTTTCGTCGTATGCAGATCAGCGGCCACTGTGCCCTCGATTGGGATGCTCTAGAAGAGGTCGCGGAGGCGGCGAGGGCCTGAGGGTTCATCGGAGACGATACTCCATGGTTGAGGTATACTATTTGTTACTGTTTTTTTCTTTGTTTTGTATACAACATGCATACTAACCACACTGTGTGACAGGTTGTTTGATATTGCATACACGCCGTCTTACAGGGTCATGGCGTGCGAGTTTTTGTCGAGTTTTGACTTCGCTCCCAGGCCTGCAGACGGTCCGGAGGAGGATGACGACGAGGACGACCCGTGGATAGAGGTTAGCTTTCGTCTAGCGGGGCAGTGGCATTTGATGTCACTCAGTTACAGGGTGGAGGACTTAGACACCCCCATCTACACCGACGGCATATGGATGGCCCCCCGTACGACTCTGATGCGGTTCTGGCAGGTGATCAGCACGCATTGCTTCGGCACGTCGTCGAAGCAGAGGGCTTCCTATATCACCGATCCCCTCTACCGCTACCTGCACAAGCTTATTGCCACATCTATAGCACCACGCGAGTAGAGTCGCGAGTGGTGCACTCAGGGGGATTGACGTGCTGTCGTAGTACATGCAAATTTAATCCAAATTACAGTTAGTAGATAGCAGTAAATGGGTATCGAACACAGGGAGTTTGTGGAAAATGTGTTGCTTCTATAGTCTTGCAAATTAACTACAATTAACCTAATGTGCAAAAAGTAAAGATCAAGAGTTGGATTGTTTGATTTAAAAACTAAGTTATCAACTACTTACTAATCAAGATTGGATTTTTAATTCAGATTATGAGAACAATGACCATCTTAGGTTTCAGTTTCTTTTAACAATTGTGCAAAATTCCAACTAGAAAGAGTTATATAGACATAACTCGTGCATAAATAATTGTTGTGATAAAAGGGAACAAAGTACTCGGATTATATCAATGCGAGGTCGTTTCCCGATGATCAATCAATCAATATCCAACCCTAACCCTTCCCGTGATATCTCGATTGTCAACGACACCAAGAATGTACGATTTAGACTAGAATTGCAATACCAATTAACAAGCTACAATCAAGTATTCATACACCATGATAATCAAAGCAAATACACAAAGTTATCATTCTAGAAATTAAGGAAAATCACACAAGAGTTATAGAGAAACATTCACCTAAGATGATCACCACAAATTTAGCCGGACATTGTTCGGTGGTCATCATAACATCAAAGTTCAAGTTCATATGAATCAAAAACCAAAACGGAATGTTTAGAATTGTTCCCAAATGATATCCAAAGCTAGAATTGTTCCAGCAATACTTGCTGCTGCTCGAAATCCAGTTGAACCTCAACAGATTATTCCTAGTAAACGCACACACGGTGACAATTTCAGTAATAGTGTAAACGGAGGCGGCAACCATACTAATAACAACAACGATGGAATGCAAGCCCCGCTCCTTAAGAAAATGAAAGCTGCAACACCTGGTTGCACTTATAAAGAATTTCTCGCTTGTAAACCAGCTGAGTTTGCAGGTAATGAAGGAGCGACTGCGGCACTGCGTTGGTTGGAGAAAACCGAAGCAATAATTATGATAAGTAAATGTGTCGGGGAAGACAAGGTCATGTACGCGTCACATCTGTTTAAAGAAGGGGCGCTAGAATGGTGGAATACGGTACTTCAAGCCAAAGGAAGAAATATGGCCTATGCCATGAGTTAGGAATAATTTAAGCAGCTAGTGGAAAGAAAATTCTGTCCCGAGTATGAAAAGGAACAAATGGCAAACAAGTTCCTGAACCACCGAATGGTGGATGTAGACTGTCGAGGGTATACTTCGACATTCTTCGATATGCAAGAGTGGTACCAACCCTGGCTTCGCCAGAGCCGGTACTTATTTCCCATTATATCTGGGGATTGATTGGCAAAATTCGAGATATAGTCAAAGCTGCGAGACCACACATGTAACACCTCGAAAATTCACGTCCTGTAATGTGTTGACACGTGTCATATGTTTGAACGTGTGAAAGAATGTTATGAAAGGATTAAAGTTGACAATCGTGAAAAGTATGTGAATATACGAGTTCTAGGTGTCAACAGTGAATAAATATATTGTACATTAACCCTACATGATGCTCATACCTTCAAACGAATAAATCATGGATCATACAAAGCTAAATATGAAAGAAAGTGAGAGATTACAAACTACAGGGGTTAAATGTGTCAACATGTTTAAGTTATACCTCTAAGTGACCTTTTAACAAACCCGAAGCTTTGTAACGGTTAATTATGCTCACTAGAATGCATGATATAAATTTCATAAAGTTTCGTTATCGTATGAGAAAGTTATGATCAAAATCGTATACAAGGGGTTAAAGCGTCAACGTTGAAAGTTATGACTTTTCGGGTAACAATAAAGTTAACTCGCAGGACTAAACAAAGTGGGTAAATGTCTTAAGGCCCTTATAAGTCAATTTAGAGGGTTCATTATGCAAAACAAGATGTGAAAGCGACCTTTAGAAGGACCAGGGGCCAAAATTGCAAATAATGGAAAGTTGGTTTGGCTGAACCACACATGCTCGCGTAGCGCGAGCACTAGACCTTTTGCCATCGCGCTACGCGACGGCCTTATCTGATCAGCCTGCTCCGATTTGGCTGGATTCTTGTCTGCCATAGCCTTGTAAATACTTTTAACTTATTTTCCCTATACGGGCTTGGGTTACGGTATATAAAATACCGCTGGGTCAGGCATTAAATCTTCCATCGTTTGGTGGTTAATTGAATAATTTAATCGGCCCGTTTAATTATGTTTTGTTTACTTAAAGCCTTTGGGGGGTTAATGACCATGTCCCGGATATCCCTGGCATCATTTTACGAAATGGCCACGACTTAAGCGCGGGGTGTAGGCGTACACCCGTCAGTGCATAAAAGAATAATGTGGTGTGTCTATTGATCTTTAACCCGGACACGATCCGGGCTACTGAACGCATAAGGAACATGTAATTCTTTTACAAGATTATATATTTAAATAATTCTCCCAAGTTATAAAATGTTTATGCCATGTGCATCCAAATCAATTTTTAATCATTTTCTAAAATGAGTCAGTTGATTGTAATTACCAGTGTAAACTGACGTATTTTCCCAAAAAGATTAAATGCAGGTACTAAGCGTAATAGGCTGGGATTTCTCCTTAGCATCAATAGAAGTCTCGCAAGCTTAAGATGCCTAAAGTCTGTTGAACTATTGTTTCCATTTTATTTTCGATCCGTCTGTGGATAAACAATCGACAGTTGTGATATTTGATATTACAATATTATATTCGGTTGAATTATATCTTTCATTTGCTTTCGATGTGCATATTAAATATTGTGTTGTTTGACTATTATGTTGCCAACCACGTCATGATACTCCCCCACCGGACCCACTGGTGACACGTGGAAATCGGGGTGTGACAGGTTGGTATCAGAGCCAACATTGAGTGAATTAAACACTAGCCTTTTGTGTTTAATCTCAATAACACAATTGCACATATCTAAACTTTCGAGTCTAGACAAATAACATAGGACAAATTCTACTTTGTTTGATTTTGTTGTCCTTTATTTTATTTTATATATTTTTGTTGTTATCTCATGCTATATTGACAGGATTAAAAATGCCGCCAAGATTCTTTAGACGTAGAGGACGAGGCAAGGGGCCAATCACCGCCCCCAATGACGACGAGGCAGGACCTTCGCGTATGCGAGCTCCTTCTACCACCGAGAGTGACGATCCTCGACAGAACCGGAGGAACCTCTTTGAGCCGGCTAGACGGTCGGTTTCGCACAGTTCGACACCTCCCGTTCACAACTCTTATGGGCCACATTCGGAAAATAAGCCCAATAACCCACAACCTTCCTACATACCTCTACAGCGATCCTTATCGCACCATTCTTTTGGAGACCCTACACCTGTCTTCAGGGGCCGGTTTAACCCGGCCAATTATATACAAGAACCAGTGGGTTTTAACCCATTGGGGCCAGAGGATCATTTCTCGGGAGATCATGCGGAGGATATGGATGAGGACACGGATCCCGTCGAACCTGCCAGTGGTACACCGAACCATCCCATTGAGATCTCGGATGGATCTTCTTTTCACGGATCACCCTACGGTGGTCCAGACAGCTTTCAGGCGAGGTTTACTCAGCACGAGTGGTACTTCACACCCTCGCATCATTCGTCGCCTCGTCAGCAGCAGCAGGATCCCTCTGTGGATTCACGGTTTGTGGCAGTCACGCCACCGCCTCCACCACCACCAGTTCAGCCGGCACCTCCACAACCGCCGAGGCGTAGGAGAACCAGAGCGCGGATGTCCGCGCGAGGAGGAGACTTTCATTTTAGCTCTCCTCGACAATCAAGTGGCAGTCATTATCCGCCACATCAAGAAGATCCACAAATGGGTGGACCTTCGAACCCAGTTGCACCGCAACCACCACCGATGGGTTTTGATAACCCGATTCCAGCATACACGGGTTCGATGGCGTACAACCCGTTTGAACAGCCAGCTCACACCAACTACGGTTACGCTGAAGCCGACCCATACATGGTAGCGGCCAATTACAACGCCTTTAACCCGGAAGGACCCTATAGCGCTCCTTGGGGAGTAGGGTACCCAACTCATGGGTACCAGATACCGGCCAGACCTATAATACGGACACAATCGCAGCCGCCACGGTTTTCTCCCCCAGAACGGGAGGAAATTCTTCAGAGGCTAGACCAGGTCGAGCGAGACTTTCACCGAGACCGCAGGGAGCGACAGACTTTCTTCCAGGGATTGACAAGCCTAATAAAAGGGAAGAGCAAGAAGGACCATTAAATCCTTCCACTGTTGTTGTAATTTACTTGTATCATTTGAGCCCCTGCATGGCCTGTCTTGCTGTATTAGCCCCTGCGTGGGTATGTATGTTTGTTTGTTTTGACCCCTGCGTGGGTCTATCTTTCTGTTAACCCCTACGAGGGTATGATGTTTGTTTAAGTCCCTGCGTGGACTAGTATGTTGTTTGACCCCTGCGTGGGTATGTTGCTTTGTTAAAAAGTCCCGTTTAGGGCGACGTGTAACCTATTTAATAATTAATGGAATGTTATGTTATAAATTTCATTTTGCTACTATGTGCATGAATATATTACATGAAATAAATAAATCAAAAATCATTCCTTTTAATAAAAATCTGCCTAATAATTATTTAATAAGAATCTTAAGAGTGAAACCTAGCCTGAGTGTCATTTTGAAGACCTGACCATGATGGTAAGACCTGTTTAAAAGATTCAAATCCCTGTTAACATTTGTAAAGGTGTTAACGCCCCTGGCAGATGTGATCCGTTAAAATCACACACGTCATTCTTATATAAGGATTCTTTAAAAGATTCCTAACCCAACTAAATGATCTCTGAATCATGGGTTTAAATCATCAATTAAGATGATCATATTTTGACCATACGTTGGTAATAAAGTGCCTACGGGCCTTGCTCATTTCTACATGAGCCAAAAGACAGTGGTAGCGATGACTCCCTGTCTGAGAAAGGTAATAAACTATGTTCAAGCCTTAAAAGCTTTGATTCTCTGAAATTATAGCTTATAATTTATAAATGTCCTTGTGACTAGGCCTTTTGTGCCACTAATAAAACTGTTATTGTTTTATAATTAGGATAAATTATAATAGAAATCCTAAATAAATGTGATTAATAAATTAACCAAATATGGTCTCTGTTACCATGGTTAATGAATTGCCATAAAAGATAATTCCATAATAAACTCCCAAATAAACTATTGTCCTTGTTTTATGTAACAGTTCAATTAAAATGGCTAATTCGGATGAAATTAATAGCCATCCAGTGGAGAATAACGATAACGCCCGAGTAAATTTAACAGGTGCTGAATTGAAAGCGTTGGTAGACGACGCAGTTACAAAGGCCTTAGAGCGGCAGTACGAAGAGTATAGTGGGACTCGGAGTAGGACCCTATCTACACCGCATTCAAAGCCACCTTCCAAGAAGGAAGAACTGAAGAAAGATGATGATCGACTCTCCTCGAACCATCACAGTGCTCCATCTCAGCAGGTTGTACTAAATCAAGAACCCCGTAGTAAGGGTTGCTCCTATAAATACTTTGTTTCATGCAAACCCATGGATTTCACTGGGGAAAAAGGAGCCATTGACTGCATGACGTGGTTAGACGAGATGGACACGGTAGTGGATATCAGCGGGTGCGCTGAGAGGGATATAGTCAAGTTTGTGTCACAATCTTTTAAAGGCGAGGCTTTAGCCTGGTGGAGATCACTGATTCAAGCCACTGGGAAGATCCCATTGTACAACATGTCTTGGGAACAATTTGTTGCCCTCATCAGGGATAACTACTGTCCTTAGCACGAGGTCGAGAAGATTGAGTCAGATTTTCTTTCATTGGTGATGACCAATCTAGATAGCCAAGCTTACCTCACGAGCTTCAACACAATGTCCCGGTTGGTTCCGTATCTGGTAACCCCGGAACCAAAAAGAATAGCTCGTTTTATCGGTGGTTTAGCCCCGGAAATTAAGGCAAGCGTGAAGGCTTCTCGGCCAGCTACTTTCAGATCTGTAGCTGACATATCTCTGTCCCTCACTCTGGATGCGGTCAGACAAAGATCACTGAGGAACAAAGATGCTGAGAAGAGAAAACGTGAAGATGATAATTCACGGAGGTCGAACAAGAAGCACCGTGGAAACGGTGACAACAAGAAGGGATCTGAGTCAAGGAAAGATGGGCATCAGTCTGGTGAGAAGCCCAAGTGCAAGATTTGCAAGAAACATCACTTTGGAAAGTGCAGACTCGAATCAAACTCACAAAGAACTTTTGCTTGCGGGATATGCAAGTCCAAGGAACACAAGACCTTGGATTGCAAAAAGCTGAAGGATGCAACTTGCTACAGTTGCAATGAGAAAGGGCACATTAAAACCAACTGCCCTAAATACGCCAAGAAGCCTGAAGAGGCCAAGAAGACCAATGCTAGGGTCTTCAGAATGGATGCAAAGGAAGCGGTCCTAGACGACAATGTGATTACAGGTACTTTCCTTGTAAATGATGTCTATGCAAGAGTACTTTTTGATTCAGGCGCTGATAAATCGTTTGTAGATCATAAGTTTTGCAAATTGCTGAATTTACCTGTCAAAACCTTAAGTGTAAATTATGAGGTGGAGTTAGCAGATGGCACCATAGAAACCGTCTCAACTGTGTTAGATGGATGTGTTATATCCATTAAGAACCACTCTTTTCCTCTGTCCCTACTTCCCTTTAAGTTAGTCGGTTTTGACATAGTCTTGGGTATGGACTGGTTATCTCATAACCAGGCCCAGATTGTCTGCAATAGAAAGCAAGTAGTGATCAAAACTCCGTCTGGTGAATCACTTACCATTCGGGGAGATACCCAGTATGGACTACCTGAGCAAGTGACTATGCTCAAGGCTTCCAAGTGTTTAAAGAAGGGTTGCGTCATCTACATGGCACAAGTGATTATTGATGAACCGAAACCCAAGATAGAAGACATCCCCGTCATTTCTGAATACCCTGAAGTTTTTCCTGAAGAACTACCTGGTTTACCACCAGATAGGCAAGTGGAATTCAGAATTGACATCATCCCTGGAGCAACACCTGTTGCTAGAGCACGTTACAGGTTAGCACCAACAGAAATGAAAGAATTGAGGACACAACTGGATGAATTGCTAGCTAAAGGTTTTATTAAACCTAGTTCGTCTCCTTGGGGAGCACCAGTATTGTTTGTCAAGAAGAAGGATGGATCGATGCGTCTGTGCATCGATTACCGTGAGCTTAATAAGGTCACAATAAAGAATAGGTATCCTATGCCCAGGATCGACGATTTGTTCGATCAATTGCAAGGGGCAAGTTATTTCTCGAAGATTGACTTGAGGTCAGGCTACCACCAACTGAAGGTTAGAGATGAAGACGTACACAAAACTGCATTTAGG
>JARYGA010042002.1:0-40042 GCA_030545235.1 Helianthus tuberosus
GATGATTTGATAGCCACTAGAACTCCAAAGTGGGAGATAGATATTTTCAAATTTCAGATGGAAAAGAAGTTTAAAATGAGCGATCTAGGATGGCTAGCATACTATCTGGGAGTTGAAGTTACTCAAGAAAGGGTTGAGATAGCCATAAAGCAAACAGGGTATATAAATAAGATACTCAAAGATGCGGAAATGTTAACTTGCAACGAAACATAGATTCCTATGAATCCAGGAACACAACTAACAAAGACTAAAGAATGAGATCTAGTAGATGCAATACATTACAGAAACCCGATTGGTTCTCTTAGGTACTTATTGCATACAAGACCAGATTTATGTTACTCAGTCAGTCTAGTCAGTCTGCTTAGTCGATTCATGCAAGAACCAAAGGAGCATCACTTAAAGGCAGTCAAGCAAGTACTACGTTACATCAAAGGAGCATGGAATCATTTACAAGACGCAAGAAGGATGTAAGATCACAGGTTATATTGATAGCAGTTGTGGTGTTAACATATCCCACGGAAAAGGCACAACTAATCTGGTATTTTACTTTGGAGAATCACCTCACTTGATGATACAACTCTTCAATATGGCGGCAATACCACAGGATCAAGAGACGTGACATTTCAAGCAAAGGACACATCCATTCATCGCACCTCTTCGATTAGTATAAATAGGGTTTAGATTTCTCAATTATAATCATCGTACTCATGTACTCAAACATTCAATTTATATAAAAGTTATTCAATGTTTTAGAGATCAAATATCAAGTTCTGGACAACAATTTAAACTTATATAGTTGTGTTTTCATTTGTATAAACCCTTGGGTAATGACGGTAAATGAATCTTATTTTCATGTGCAACTTTCAACCAGCTTGGAAGTATTGTGTATGTAAAAATTCAAAAGAATTGAAAGCTAAATATTATTTTTCTGTATATTTCTCTAAGCGAAAACAATAAAGTAACTACATGAACAAAATGAAATCAAACCAACAATGATATATTAATTATTTTAATATTCAAAATAGAATAGTGACTAACAAACAAACTTAAACAGATACATGATCAATCAAATAACAATAAATATAATGTTAAACCTTTACATAAGTGAATCAAGAACACAACTCCAATTAGAAACTCTTCCTTAACACCCTTGAATAAACAATGTTTGATGGATTTGGATTACAAGATAGCACCAAGTTAAAAAGAACCGAACTGTTTATTTTTATTTAATACCAAACTTACGAACACAATAAAAAGCACACATACATGACATTATCTATAGCCTATTCCACCAACCTATTCCAACTAGAAAGCTAATAAAAACTAAATACATAGCTTAACTATCTTATCCCATCATTAATTTGACTTACGGACCAGACTTAAACAATCTTTTGCTAATACTTATCTACTAACCTACTTAATTAATAAACCAACGATAAACATAAACTAACTCAATAATAATAATAATAATGATGATGATGATGATGATGATGATGATGATGATGATGATGATGATGATAATAATAATCCTTGATGTCATCCAAGCCACCACATGAGACCAAAAACCGAACCACTCTTATAGTTTTCATATTAATCGTTAGGGTCCTTTACGTTGGTATTGCACCAAGTTTCCATTGTTCCACCAAGATCTTTCATTTCCCGTAATGTCCGCACTTCTTTGAACTTATTTCTTAGACTTGCCTTAATCACAATATCTGCATGTTTCTTTTTCTTGCTTACAACTTTGCTAGTTTCGAGATTATCTGTCAGAGCATTGTTTAGAATTGTGTTACCGAGTTTTGAATAAGAAACAACTTTTGCTTTCTCAACTTCATGACCAAACATCATGGAATTTAAAGAATTCTTCCATCCAAACTTGATGCACGTTCCCTTTCGAACTTAACTACTTCATTTTTTCCCAATACCCTTTGATTCTTCACCATGATAAACCATGATATAAGACGAAACTTTCTCCTTGTGCACTTCAACTAACGCGGTTTCTTTCTCGTCTTGTTCGGTCACGGCCAGATTGTCTTCTTCAACCACAATTTCCTCATCATCTAAATTCAGAATAAGAATATATGATTCAAAGATTAATTTTAATTGGTCCAACTCAGGCACTACCTCCTAACTAGTCAACCAAGAAGAGTCTACATCAAACCATTCATCTAACAAGTTCGGTTTGGATTCAGTGATGGTTGTCACACCCCGATTCCCGGTGGGCTCGGATAGGTATAGTCGTGACGGTTGGATAACAGTTATCACAATATAATAATATGCAGCGGAAGTATTGGAGTAAAAATATTAAATTCAATAAAGCTTGGACATTTATATATATATATATATATAAAAGTATTACAAGCGTTCAGTACAAACCCACATGCGAGATCTAATAAACAAAGCTTTAGACATCATAGACCTTAAGCTTCAGGAGTTGCAAATTCCTTAGCCTTCATTCTAACCGACCCGGATTCCCAGCCTATAATAAGGTTCGATACCTGTGGTTCATTCTTTTGAAAATACTTCAACTTAAGCTGGTAAATACAATTAACTGACTCGTTTTGAAAATAGTTTTTTCAAAAAAAAAAGTTTTATACATAGACAAAACCCGTATGTGATCTTTTAAATATTTCTTGGGATTTAATCTTGTTACCAGATTTACATATTTGCCTTACAATCGGGAATCAGAGATCAGAGCCACTTATTTAATATGAGTAAGGTACTCACCAAAGTTGAATAAAACGTGTCTTACAGTCAGTATGCCTACCCTTGCACGATATTCCGTATGGACATATCAGTATATGAGTCGGGATGTCCGGACACGGTACCATTAACCCCCAATTATTTCAGTTATCAAGTAAAACGGAAAAAAGATCAGTATCATAGTACGTCGTCCTTCCCTGAAATGGAACTTTCATGCTGGAGCAAGAACTAGCATGAAAGTCATTCTTACATTTATGCGCAACATAGACAGCCCATTTATGTAATACCCGCTGGCACAATTACCATCCCAAGTTTAAAAACTAAAATAAGTTAAGAGTATTTACCTTTTTGCTAGCTTCCAATCAAATCAATATGATTATAATTTAGCAAAAAAGCCTCAAGTCTAAGTGTTATTGACCCAAGTCCAATTATCTGGGGGGGGTTCTATAGTCTGGAATGAACTTATCTGTTAGAATGTATACGGGTCAAAGGTTAGTCCCTTTAGATATGACCCGTTACTTAAGAATAGGTTCGCTAGATTAAGCGTAAATTGAATAGAATGTGGTTTATATCTATCTGAGTGCAATGACTCATTGGATAAAGTTTATTTAACCAAGCATTCTGATTTGGAAAGGTTTTGAAATACCTAGACCCATTACGCCTAGTTTATGCGAACTAGGTTCGCATAAATAGTTATACGCATAAAACGGGTTTTGAAGGTCGGATGGGCTTACGACAAGTCTTAGTATCAAAACACATTTTTTATGAAATATCTACTGACTTGAAGTCAGACTATAAGTTCGTTTTAATTTAAAATCATTCATTTAGCTATTTTGACCAAACAAGGGTATTGTGGTCATTTTTAACAATATATTTGCGACTTGTCATAAAACTCATCAAACGGACTGACCATGTAGTATAAATTCAGCGGGTTATACTTATCAATATCATGGTCCTGATACTAGTTTAAAACAGGCCTAAACGTTGACCAAACGGGTCAGAATCGAAAGTCAAAGAAAAAGTCAAACTGCTTGACTTTCGATATAGAATTAAGCTCTAAACAAGAAATGATGAGTTGGACATGTTTAGACATGTCCTAACATGTTTTATAAACTGATATAATGTTAAAACTTCAAGTTTTAATAGTTAAAAACTTGATTAGCGTAATTTGCAAAGTTTACGTTTTTTTACGGTTTATTTAATATAAAGTTGACTCGTCATTTCGCCTACTTAACGTGATCTTTAGATGGTATAATCCCATGGGATTATAACCTTTATTATTACGATCACGTAGCCATGTTCGGATTGAACTTTGGCTTGACCATAATGGTCATAACTGAAAGTCAAACAAAAAGTCAAGTTGTTTGACTTTTGGATAATAACTAGCCTATAAATGAAAAAGACTGAGATGGAACACTTACTAGTGATTCAAGGAGAAGTCTTGAACTCAAGGAAGCTCCCAAAATGATCAGGAGCCTCCAAAGTAGAAGATAGAAGAGAAAGATGGAAAATGAGCAAGTTGAAATGAATTCAAGCTTGTTATTTATAGTTGTAGAAGGTTAACAAAATCAAGACATGTATCCAAGAGGTTTCTAAGATCTTGACAGGTGTAATTGAGGTGTAAGAACCAGGAGATGTGTGGCAAAAACGAGCTAGATGTCACTTAGAGAAGTTATGCTTGGAGACCAAGCATATAAACTGCCAGATGTCCCCTTACGGACCGTAAGGAGTCAGGGCTTACGGCCCGCAAGGACCTTCAGTGCACCAGGTTAATTCTAACATCCTTACGGACCGTAAGGACAAATCCTTGCGGTCCGTAAAGGACCTTCAAAGGCAAATTTTTGAGATTATTGCATGTTTAGTCCTTGGACTTTACATCTTCGGTCATTTGGCACATTTAGTCCCTCTGCTTTCTCATAGTTAGGATTAGTCGGAGATCCGGACGCGTTTTAGTTAACACACGATAAAAGTTTATCTCCTTTTTCAGAATCGGGATCAGTTTGAGATACGAAATACGTTTCAATGAACGTAGAATATATTTTCCTTCCTCCTTCCACACAGTCGGGAGTAAGTTGGAGAATTTAATATGTATCGTTACATAGTCTAACGATAAATTTTTTTTCCTCAGTTGGAAATTCGGGACACATGTCGCTTCACAATTGGACGAAAATTTACGGGTATTACAGTTGAAAAGGCATATTCTTCTTGAACCTCGGCCATATATGCCTCAACATCCACGATTCTTCTTCATTAACCATAGCTCTGTTTCCTTCCTCCTTAGGTTGTTGACAGTCTTTTGCCATATGCCCTTTCCGTATACAATTGTAGCACTTATATAGAAATTGTTTTTATCCATATTTTGTTTCTTTTTCTTGGTTCTCTTCATCTGATGAATCTTCTTCATAAGTTTCTCTTTGGTTGTCTTGACCTTTTATGTTCCATTCTTTTCTCTTAGGTCAGTCACTTTTATCTCAGTACTTATCCTTGCCTTTCTCATCATTATGGTTTCAACTTTTAGTGAACTGATTCGTCTCTTTTCTCCCAGAATATAAGGCGATTTCAGTCTCTTTTTTAATTGACACCTCTGCTACCTGTTTTGCCAAGGCTTCTTGCCTATCAAGAATATTCTCAAACTTGGTTATACTCAGCTGGGTCGCCCACCGTTGGATAGCGGCAACGAAGCTGCGATACTCCGGCCTTAAACCGTGGATAAGTATCCGCTCCATACGTGCATCACTAACCCGAGACTGTGGATCAAGTTATCCAATTTCACGACATAGGTTTTTTAGTTTTCGAAAAATATTGTGAAACATGAAGGTCACCTTGTGACGCCGTCATTAGTTTGCCTTTGACAAGTTGCAACCGAGCATCATTTTTCTTCGTAAACAAGGTTTCAAGTGTATCCCACGCTTGCTTTGGGTATTCGAGGTCTTGAATGTGATCAAGAACATTGTTATCAACTGTTGTCTTGATGATAAACATGGTCCGACCCGCTCTCATTTTCCACTTCCTGATATCACCGTTGTCTAATACTTCTTTACTAACCTAATCAATTAATAAACAAAGGATAAACATAGACTAAATCAATAATAATAATAATAATAATAATTATAATTATTATTATAATAATATTATTATTATCATTATCATCCTTGATCTCCTCCAAGCCACTCCATGAGACCAATGACCAAACCACCCTTATACTTTCCATAGTTACCATTTGGGTCCTTTACATTGGTATTGCACCAAGTTTCACATATAATATTAAACATTGAAAACTTGTCATATTAATTAGTGGCGGAAGCCAGGCTGGGATGGTAGAACCCACACATTAATTTCAAAATCGTTCGTACACTTAATCATGTTATCATCTAACAAAACACAATTTATATTCTAGGTCCTATATTGCTTTCATTGATATGGGTAGTAGATAGTGGCTCTTTTCTTTTGTGGTAGCTAGCTTGGAAAGAGTGGTATGCAGGGGTGGATCTACGTTTGAACATCGGGTTCCCAGGAACCCATTCGATTTGTAGTTTTAGTAAAAACCTATATAGAAAACTGAGTAGGAACCCATAAATAAATTATGGGTGAACCCATAAACAAATCTGTCTTGTGTCCAACTGGTAAAGCGCGCCGTTTCCATCCTCAACATGCCAGGTTCGATTCCTGCATCACCCATCAGTTGGATTCTTTTGTTTTCTTTTTTAATAGCAAGACCCATATCAGTTCGATTTTTTTGCTTTTTTTAGGGATAAACTAAAATATAAGCTTCACTAGGGATGAGCTCGGTACCGTCCGGTACCGAAAGAACCGGTACCGAAAATCTTCAAAAGTGGGTACCAGTACCGAATATACCCGGTTCGGTACCGGTATTTAAGGGTAAAAACCGATAAATACCGGTACCGAACCGGTACCGTACCGGTACCGAAAATGTCAAAAGTCGGTATCGAATCGGTACCTAAAAGGTACCCGGTTCGGTAAATCAGGCGAACAACCTCCTCCCTCCTTCAATAGGTTGTCTTTTATTCTTTTAATATGCTTTAGTTTGTTAATTTAATCACTAATTTGTGATAATCAGAAACAACATTTATTCATTCAAACAAAATAAAGAAACAATTTGTGTGATAGTAAATTAGGTGTATTAAATTCAGACTTATTGCTTATATATATTCTATGATTGTTTTGATGATTGCACAACATTTGTCATGATCTAAGAACCGCCCTTCAACTTTATATGCACCAACAGTTTATAAAAGAGTACCTATTACTTTTTATTGCCTTTAGATAGGATCTTGAAAGAGATACCACCTAGTATGTGATATAAGTCCACATTTGGTGGTAGAGATCCACCTCACGTAGACAATTAATCTTGCACAACGCATCCTCAAGTTATTTGGTGATAAAGCCCGACCCGACCCTAAAATTCTAATGTTGAGTTGACTGAAATTCGAGCACCGAAAAAAGTGAACCCAGTAGAAAAATATCCTGGATCCGCCACCGGTGGTACGTATGCTTATACTCCTTCACTTGGTGCTTAACTAACTCCTAATTACATAAAATATTGTAATCTTCAAAATGTCACGGTTTATTAGCGAGTATACAGCGATCTATGTAGAGTAGTCGCTGAAAACTAAAGATTGCTGGTCATACTCAAGATTCTAAAATGCAACCATCATCTCTTGGAAAACAAACATATTCAGTAACTTTATCTTATTGACACTTATTATAGGTGTGTTATTTTTTAAGGTGGCTTTCCTACTTCAATTATATTGCTACATTCAGATCTTCCGTACGCTTGGGCTCGCATCCCACCATCTGCATATAATAAGACTCAAAATTAAAGACACCTAAAATGCCTCCATCTGCAGTTATTGAAAGAAATTTCTATAAATCAGTAAGTGCATTCTGTCTTTGAAATACCATCACTTCTGAAAGGTTAGGAGAATGAAACAATGGGCTATAAATCTCAATACCTCATTCCAAGTTGTGTGGCTAATAATAGCAAAACTAAGAAAACAAATATATATGCAGGTCCACTTTGTTGCTTGTTAGTCCTGATCATGACCACACAGAAACATATAGGCCATATTCTTCTATATATAGATAGATAGATTGGACGGATGGATGGATAAGAAATTATATTTTCAAAATCTACTAAACTGACTAGTGAGCAAAGCCATGTGAAGCCTCACATGTGTAGGCCCTTGCAGACAACTATACACCATGTAATATTTTCCATTTGTGTTGCTAGCTGCAAGTATATATAGAAACCATATATATGATCAGCCCAATGCATTAGACATCCATCAACCACAACTTATTCTTTCAATACCAGTGTTCTTAAATCTTAATTTTCGCTCCATAAACCTGGGTGCTTTCCGATTGCAAGCATTAGTTGCTAACGCAAAACAACTAATCAAACATAACAACAAACACCAACGAGATGTTCCCAAAGGATATCTAGCGGTGTACGTTGGAGAAATACAAAGGAAAAGGTTTGTTGTTCCTTTATCTTACTTGGACCAACAATTCTTCCAAGATTTGTTACGGAGGTCAGAGGAAGAATACGGGTTCAACCATCCAATGGGAGGACTTACCATTCCTTGCTGTGAAGAAGCCTTCTTCCGTTTCACTACGCAATTACACGTTTCATAGTTTGAGAACAAAAATTCATCATTCTCCAAAGATTTTGGCTAGCGGCACTGTTTTTCACTTGGCTTATTTTTTTTTAGATCATAGACCGTATATTAGATGAAATTGTAAATTAGGGGACATTCCCATTTTTATTAGTTGCATATAAATTAGTATTTTCATAAGTATATAGATCAAGTTGCAATACCACCCTTCTTGTTGGAAAGTTGAATGATATTAAATTCATTAATATGGTCTTCACTGTTGGAAGAAACCCTCACAATACAAGATTAAACAAACACAAACACTGCAGATTTGAACAAACAATTGTTCTGACTCTTTCTTTCAATTAAAAAAAACGCTAATTACAATCAAGAACTTGCAAGAAATAAATACTACCCTAGACCTGTTGTCCACTACTTGAACGTGATTAGAAACTGACACAAACTAGCCCTACAATTAGGAAATCACGACCCACAACTAAGGCCCACTACTTTGACTCAATTAAACATAAAATAATCATGCTAAAATAAACTAGATGCTGGCCTATGATGCTGACCCGTTAACTTTCTGACCCATATCTGCTGACCCAGTTTTGACCCATCAAGATTATCCAACACTCACCCCCATAATCTTGATGTCGGTTCTTTGCTACTTGCTTGCATTTTTTCTTGCTTCTTGCTTCTAATCAACATGCTTTCGTTAATTGATTTCTTGTTGACTTGCTTTCGAAACTTGTATTCTGAATCTTGCTGATCTTGCGTCTTACTTGCTGGCCTTGCTAATCTTGCTACGTTCTTGCTTGATTCGAACCCACTCTTGCTTTCTTACTTCGAATCTTCTTGCTTGCTGACTTGCTTTCATGAACAGGCTACTTGCTACCTATTTTTTTCTTGCTTTCGAACCTTCATTCTTGCTCGGTTCAACTTCATCATCTTGCTATTCTTGCTTTAATCGGTTCACACAGATCCGACTAGAATCTTGCTCTTGCTTCTAATCGGAATCAGATACTTGCTCTTCTTTTACCGATGTGCCCGACATTCTTAATCAACAATCACCCCAGACGATTGTCTATCACCTGCTATGGATCACTGATGCAAATTCCTATTTTTCACCTACACCGTACTCGACCCTTGACTTCTTTCTGGTACTTCTTTCTGCCAGTTCCTATTTTTCAACCTCCGCTACTTCTTTCTTCTGATCACTGAATGTGATCAACCTTGCTTGCGGCTTTCTTTCTCCTCTCAGCGATACTCATTGCCACAAAACCACTCCTCTTATGCCAACCTCTTTGTATCACCGGTGAGCTCTTCGGTCTTTCTTTCAAGCCGTACCACCGGTCTCTTTCTTCGATTGTCTGAAATCGAGATTTCTTTCTGCTTCTTTCTCAGCCTACTCTCTTTTCTTTCTGATTAGCGATTTCTTTCTTTCTTCCTAGATGCCATCTTCATCCTTTCTTTCTTTTTTCTTGTCACAGGTACGGTCATTTTCCGGTGACTTGGTCTTCTTTCTTAGGGTTAATCAAAGCCCTAACTTTCTTCATTAATTCTTCCTTCTTGCCGGTTTCATTTGACAACTTCTTTCTCTGCTTTCTACTCCTGCCCTACAGCCAAATAGCTGCACCCTGTTTCTTGCCACCGACTCTCAAACCGGCCCTCGTTGCAAGACCTCGCTCTGATACCAACTGTTGGAAGAAACCCTCACAATACAAGATTAAACAAACACAAACACTGCAGATTTGAACAAACAATTGTTCTGACTCTTTCTTTCAATTAAAAAAAAAACGCTAATTACAATCAAGAACTTGCAAGAAATAAATACTACCCTAGACCTGTTGTCCACTACTTGAACGTGATTAGAAACTGACACAAACTAGCCCTACAATTAGGAAATCACGACCCACAACTAAGGCCCACTACTTTGGCTCAATTAAACATAAAATAATCATGCTAAAATAAACTAGATGCTGGCCCATGATGCTGACCCATTAACTTTCTGACCCATATCTGCTGACCCAGTTTTGACCCATCAAGATTATCCAACATTCACTTGATATGAACCAAGTAGAAAGTGTATCAATAATTAGCGCTTCTAATGTAAACAGACCACTGTAAACAGAAAGTGGAGCTTTTGTGTTTCTGGAAGTATAAAATGACTGAAAGTAAGATGGTAATTAAACCCTCATGAAATTGTGCTAGAACTTCAGTGAGGCTCCATATAATTTAATTACGCATGTGATAACAGAAAAAAGTAGGCCAATTATTATACTTGTTTATTAATACACTAAGCAAAGCCATGTGAGCTAGCTGCTGCTAGTACACACACTATAAATGCAAATACAGTGGTGAAAAGACACCCTTCCCAAACAGTTCTCACTTCTCAAACCTACTTTGATCGCATTTGATGCTTGCTAACACCAAACAGATGATCAAACTCCACAACACGCACCGATGTTACAGTCCAAAGTAAGGACACATAGGTCTAAGGTGTTGGGATTCAAGCACAGTTGCAGCGGAAGTTTGTGATTTGCTTGAATCGGTGTTCATGTTTATACAGGAAATGATATGCAGAACCAGTAAGAAACAAAAGGGTATTCGAATGAGTGGACAATTCTTAGAAACAGAATATGTCTTGATACCGGAAGAAGTTGCCGGATATCATATATATATACATGAATATTTGGCGCTTTTGTTTGGCGGGAATAACTGCCATTGCAATTTAAATCATACCTGCTTATCACCCCCATATAAGTTATCATACAAACCGAATAGATATAAGTTATAATACTTAGACATAAATAGCATAATAAAGTTTAATTATCAGTCTAACACAACCCCCTTAAACTTGATTATGCTTTGCAGCGTACATCAAGACACTCCTATTTGCTTCATCGACTGCCTTCCTCGCTTGATTGAAGTCGAACCTGCGTCTTTTCTTCGGCATCTTCATCACACCTTCCCAATCATTTCTGGCGAAGAGGGCATAATGTTGATAAGCTTCTTCATCTCGTACATCACCAGCATTCCTCCTCCTTTCATGGCTGGTCTCCGATGGACCTTCATCACTTCCGATCACCTGTTTGTCGATCACTTTTTCCTGCACTCCCTTGAATTTATAGTAGTAAACCAACACATCTAGGTACATAGCATAAATAATTCTCATGAACTCGTCATCATGATATTCGTCACCCATGTCTTTCGCAACCACCGGCCATAGATTGTCATTTGTGACACTCCGGTAGCCACCATCACGTTCTACCACCACATATAAACCCAGTAAATCCACCCTCCTGTTATTTGATGCGAATGGTGGGATAGACCTTGAAGAGATTCCTAGTTTGACATTTAAAAACCATGTCACCTTCACTTCAAACTTTCCCTCCAATTCATGTTTGTATTTAAATACAAACTCTCTGTCGTCTATCTTATCTAACAAGGACTTGCAGTCGGTGAAATCATGAAACTCCATGGCCCGGATAATCATTAGGCTCCAATCCGGTTCATCACTGGATACATTCAGAGTTTCAAAGTAAGAATTTAAATAATTCTCTTTGTATTCTTCATTCACCGCACTTAACTCTATCATTTTTTGTTTTTCTTTTAAACCAAGTTCTTCTTCCTTGGTTAAACCACTTACATCATTCACTGAATTAACAACCGGGGGCTGAGAACATTGGAAAGATCTTACATGTATCAC
Source organism: Helianthus tuberosus (assembly GCA_030545235.1). Taxonomy (NCBI): domain Eukaryota; kingdom Viridiplantae; phylum Streptophyta; class Magnoliopsida; order Asterales; family Asteraceae; genus Helianthus; species Helianthus tuberosus. The sequence goes on from JARYGA010042002.1 coordinate 12,031, forward strand.
CGGATTTTCTTACAGTATAGCCTTGCAGTGTTAACTGATCAAGGCTTAATACATTTTGGTCCAATTCCGGTGAATAGAACACGCTCTGCATCGGTAACGTATCGTTACCGGATCTTATTTCCACTGCCCCAATTCCCCGAATAAAGAGAAAGTTATTCTCTCCTGATCTTGTTTCAACCCCAACCATCTGTTTAATACGTTTAAAAACGTTTATGTTTCCGGCAAAGTGATGATTAAAAGTCGGATTTACATACCAGATATCTCCCCATTGGCCACCCTCTGTTCCGGTGACAATCATTTCGTTCCGGCAGACCGCTTCATCATCTTGTCTTTGAACACCGGCATTGATTGCTTGATTAATCAGTTGAGTGGCTTCATCATTCTCTTTCGCTTTGCACGAGTATATTTGTGTCACACCCCAACCGATGGCGGAATCATCGGGGCGCGGCATTGAGCGAAACAGATTGTCCAGGAGATTCCATAACAACTACGGTTACCAATTATTTAAACATCACGTCCCATACCATGACATAACAACATTACGCCAAAATAGGGATTCAGCCACACAAAAAAAGTGTGACTATATGTCTTTCGCCACACATATTTTTTTAAGGTCAAGTGTGACCAAAGCTCCAGTCATCATAGGTATCATACGGCCACACACACTTTTTAGTGGCCGTAGAACTTAAAAGTGTGGCTAAAGGGTTCCAACATTTTTGGTTAAAATCTATCATTTCCTCCATTAAGTGTGGCTAAAGGATGCCAACGGTCACATGTATTTACTTTAAGTGTGACCGTTACTACTATATAGTCACATGAATTACCAAAAAAGTTTGTTTTAGTCACATTAATTTAAAAAAAAGAGTGGCAAAAAGGGTTGTTGTAATCAAGAATTTTGTCTATTAAGTGTGGCTAAAGGGTAGCAAAGGCCACATGAATTAGTGTAAGTGTAGTCGTTTCTATTATATAGTCACATGAACTTACTGTAAGTGTGGTTGTTTCTATTATACAGGCACATAAACAAAAAACAAAGTGACTATGGTGTGGCTAATGGTAATTTATAGCCACGTGAAATTTTGTAATTTTAAATGTGGCTATTGTCTAATCTTTGGTCGCACGTTTTTTTTTTCTTATGATGTTTTATATCATTTTGTCACACAAACAAGAAACAATTTTGTAATTTTATGTGTGGCTATTGTCTAACATTTGGTCACACATCTTTGTACTTCGCATGACGTTTGGTATCATTTCGTCACACAAAATTTTGTATTTTTAAATGTGGCTATTGTGTAACTTTTGATCACATATAACTTCTTTTCCCATGACGTTTGGAATAATTCTGTCACACAAATAAGAAAAAAGCGACTATAGTGTGGCTGTTGTCCAACTTTTAGTCACACATTTTTAGTGTGATTTTATGTGGCCACTTTTGTGTAGTTACACATTTTATTTTCATTTTTTTGTAAAATAAAAACTAATGTAAACATAAGAAATTCTAAAAAAACAAATGTTATTAACAATAATAACCCAAAATCCATACATAAGTTTTCGGTTTAAATACTAATTAATAACATAAACTTATAATCAAAACCTATCTACAAAAGTTACACAGAGGGAAACGACTATACACAAACTAAGAACTATTTCTAAAATGTTTTCTTCAAGTCCATATACTCACTGGCTGCATTTGGACTTGAAAGTGCTACAAATTTGCATCCATGGGCTGGTGGCCACCTTTAGTGTTGTCGTGGTGGTGAGTAAACTTGTAACCGGTGGCTAATTCTCATGTCGTATGATCAAACAATATCACTGAAAAAGCAGAATTTTCAATGATCAAACGAGAACATAAATGAAAGTTGAAACTATGGCAAGAACTTCACAAAATATTTATATATTTTATCGTAATTTAAACAAACCAACCTGGCGGTTTAGATCTCTTGCTTTATCAACGTATACGCGTGATTCTGATGTAAATCAGCTTGAGATTTGATTGACCTCTGCATAAGTTCATAATTCAAGAATCTCAATTAATAACCACACTTCATCATAAGTAATTTTAGGACCAGGTATCACATGGAAAAAAAACAATGCCTTTTGAACATTTTTATGAATTAAGATGACATCTTATTATAACATATCAGATCATCAGACACTAAACAAATGGTAATAGATGCAATGCTTTCACTACCTTCTACTACTTCCAACCTGAAAAAATGCAATGTTTAACTACGCACAGATTAGTTTAATGAGTATTTTACTGATATTTAAAATGACAAAAAAGATAATAAAAAAACTTATGATCCAAATATTCACCAACACTAAGAACTTTTTGTGTAGGGTGTATCCAAAAGAAAATATCCATATGATTTAGAATGTGTAAATCAAGACGCATAGTTCAATCGAGACGCATTTTACAGTAAAGCCTATGTTGTCAAAAGCATGTGCCTATGTGTTGAAGTGCAGCCCACACATCATTTGCGCTGTGCCCTCTCAGCCGTAGTTTGCATTCAATTTATGGTTCAGTTTCCTTTTCAATTAATGAATTGAACATTTGAATCAGATTCACCATAATAACCCGAAGCACAACACCATAACCAGTTAATCACCAAACAAATCTCAACACTCCATAACCAAAACAACAAACCAACACACACAATATTATTATTACCTACTTATTCACATGAGCCAATTTGAACCCTAATAACTCCTTCGAATTCTTCCATGGCTGAACCACCAGTTCAGCATCGAACACCGTCACCACACCGCCCTTCCTAACCCCTTCAATCTTCAAATAGTACTTCATCCATGCTTTTGGACTTCGATGTAGGTGGGTGGACCTTGAAAAGCCCCTCAAGCACCTGAAAAGCTTCTAGTCAAAGACGCAGTCCGAGTTATATCTAGTATATTTTGACTATTTTCTAGCTACTGTCACATACCAGAAAGATGGTGTGGCCTGATGTTGTTTTGGTTGTATCGCACTATCATCGCCATTATATCTCAGCAACTTTTATTTCTATTACAGGTACTGGAAAAGAATCCTGCCAAAATACCAGCATATATCAAGTTTCGGTTTTAGTTAAATAAATGTTAACTCACAAAAGATGGTGATTTCCTTCTTACAGTAGCAGGGTGGTTTATGCAGTTGAATATCTTGGTAATCCCAACCTTGAATCTGAGACAATAATAAACTAAATTAATTAATAAGTGATAAAATAAACTCAACACAATAAGGTATTCTAGTAGTGTTTCAAGACTCATTACGTTCTTTGCATCGCATAGTTATTACAGACAAATCAAAGACAAATTGTTCTGTTCCTACAACTCATATTTCAAATAAATAAATTGTTCGTTGGTTTCTAGACTCCATCCTAGCTTAGTTCATCAAACAGCAACCAAACATCCTAAGCACATGTCACATATGTTAAAATAGAGGTCAGTACACATAGTGTAAAGGTGAGCATACAAGTTTAATAGTATAATAGAGTTCGTAATCGTTTATGCATAACCAGCATGTACAACGTATAATGTGAAGCATGTAAGTTATCGACAAAGATCCTATCAATACCAATGACCTGATATTTGACTGCGAGTAGCGAGTGCGCATCACATGTTCACCACTGCGAACACGTGAAGTATTGTCCTTAACAACCCCTGTCCACGACAGGTGCTGAGTCCAAACTATAGTACTATCGTTGCTAAGGCAGGTAGACAGCAATCAATGTGTAAACATAACAAACAGGCATTCATCGAGTCACGTATAACATGCATTAGTGGTCAGCGTATAAATAGTGTTTGCGTTGTGTGATCGATGTGATTTAGAATAAGTAACGTATGTAACACCCAAAAGTGCATAAAGCAAAAAGGGATCGAGTATACTCACAGATAGCGTTTAACTTAATAAACACTGCATTGGATTGAAGGGAGCGCTTGAGAGATTAGCCTGAATAGTTAACGATAGCATAAACGATGAGCGGCGCGTAAAACGGTGCAAGAGTACCAAATATCAGATGGTAATCCGATCGGATGGCCAGTCGATCGGATGTCAATCCGTTCGGATGGTCATCCGATCGGATGACCATTTGATTGGATTGATATCTTGTTTGGTAAGGATGTGTTTGTGTATGATGGCTTTGAAGTTTTCGTTGTAGAATTTTGAAAACAGAGAAGTATCTCTACCCTTCAGGTCGATCGATCGAACGGCCGTTCGATCGGGTAGCAATCTGATTGGTAGGACACTTAGTGAGAACAAGTTCATAGCAGGGTTGTCACTCGATCGGATAGCAATCCGATCGGGTGGCAATCCATTTGCTAGTGATGATCTTTGAAAATTATAAAATGATTAAGTGTTGAAGTTCCAAACGTCACATGGTCGGATGGTCGTTCGATCGGATGGCAATCCGTTCAGTGTTCATTTCTTTGAAAGTTGAAAATAAAGTTGAAGTGTGGAACCAAGTGCAAGCCGATCGGGTGGCAGTCCGATCGGATGGCAATCCGATCGGACGACAATCCGTCCCACGACCTGATCGTCTTTGACACTTGATTGTTTTTGAAAGTTTTTGCAGTTTTGATCAAGACGCGTGATAACGTGCTAGACAACAGAATCCCCATCTTGACCCAAGTGATCCGACCGAACATGTCACGGCCCAAGCCCCGGTTTGACCCGGTCAGGAGCCGCGGGACAGGAACCTGTGGTATTTATTAATTGATGCGACCGCGGAAGATTTTACAGGATCTTTAAAAACTTGAAATGCCCGATTATTTTATTTCATAATTCGGGATAAAACCCCGTAATTTACAATAGAGGAATTTCACTAGGGAATTCCCTGATTTATAAAACATGTTTATTTATTTTAACTGAGCCACCTCTTCAAGCTTGTTAGTGCTCCGTAGCACGTTTTTTCTTGATTTACAGCAGGTTGCCAGAAACATGTTTTAAAAATATTTTATCAGCGGGGAAATTCTGGTGATTCACTCAATTTGATAAAATGACACATAGTTATTAATTACAGCATAAGAGCGATTACAATGGCTTCTATCTTATTTTTATCTGGCGTCGTGTCGCCTGGTGACATTGGTCATACCACTATTGGGTCTTTCCCCAAGTAGTGACGTTTATCACTGTTAGGATTTATTAGCCTAACCGTGAGAAATTAGTAATGTGCACAATACCCCACTAGCCAGTGATTCAAGATAACCACGACTTAATCTCTGTAATTATAACCTTTGAAAATAATTGGAGTATTGTAAAACACTGTTTGATAAAAAGAGAATGACTCACATTGCAGATTTATACGGGCAGAGTTTAGCCTACTGATTAGCCTTGTAACCTAATTTAAATAACAATGCACACGAACTAGGTCAGTAACTAATACAACATTTACGATAATTCACGAGATTAAAACCCTCACAACGAATGACAAAAGGCAATACTTAAACATCCATCGAATTCACGATGAATGACAAAGTATAACCCTAATTTGAGCAGCACTTAAACATTCATCGGATAGTTTCAATCGATCGGACATTGAATCGTAGCAGCGATCGAGTTAACACCACCCTTCTTGTTGGAAAGTTGAATGATATTAAATTCATTAATATGGTCTTCACTGTTGGAAGAAACCCTCACAATACAAGATTAAACAAACACAAACACTGCAGATTTGAACAAACAATTGTTCTGACTCTTTCTTTCAATTAAAAAAAACGCTAATTACAATCAAGAACTTGCAAGAAATAAATACTACCCTAGACCTGTTGTCCACTACTTGAACGTGATTAGAAACTGACACAAACTAGCCCTACAATTAGGAAATCACGACCCACAACTAAGGCCCGCTACTTTGACTCAATTAAACATAAAATAATCATGCAAAAATAAACTAGATGCTGGCCTATGATGCTGACCCGTTAACTTTCTGACCCATGTCTGCTGACCTAGTTTTGACCCATCAAGATTATCCAACACTCACCCCCATAATCTTGATGTCGGTTCTTTGCTACTTGCTTGCATTCTTTCTTGCTTCTTGCTTCTAATCAACATGCTTTCGTTAATTGATTTCTTGCTGACTTGCTTTCGAAACTTGTATTCTGAATCTTGCTGATCTTGCGTCTTACTTGCTGGCCTTGCTAATCTTGCTACGTTCTTGCTTGATTCGAACCCACTCTTGCTTTCTTACTTCGAATCTTCTTGCTTGCTGACTTGTTTTAATGAACAGGCTACTTACTACCTATTTTTTTCTTGCTTTCGAACCTTCATTCTTGCTCGGTTCAACTTCATCATCTTGCTATTCTTGCTTTAATCGGTTCACACAGATCCGACTAGAATCTTGCTCTTGCTTCTAATCGGAATCAGATACTTGCTCTTCTTTTACCGATGTGCCCGACATTCTTAATCAACAATCACCCCAGACGATTGTCTATCACCTGCTATGGATCACTGATGCAAATTCCTATTTTTCACCTACACCGTACTCGACCCTTGACTTCTTTCTGGTACTTCTTTCTGCCAGTTCCTATTTTTCAACCTCCGCTACTTCTTTCTTCTGATCACTGAATGTGATCAACCTTGCTTGCGGCTTTCTTTCTCCTCTCAGCGATACTCATTGCCACAAAACCACTCCTCTTATGCCAACCTCTTTGTATCACCGGTGAGCTCTTCGGTCTTTCTTTCAAGCCGTACCACCGGTCTCTTTCTTCGATTGTCTGAAATCGAGATTTCTTTCTGCTTCTTTCTCAGCCTACTCTCTTTTCTTTCTGATTAGTGATTTCTTTCTTTCTTTCTTCCTAGATGCCATCTTCATCCTTTCTTTCTTTTTTCTTGTCACAGGTACGGTCATTTTCCGGTGACTTGGTCTTCTTTCTTAGGGTTAATCAAAGCCCTAACTTTCTTCATTAATTCTTCCTTCTTGCCGGTTTCATTTGACAACTTCTTTCTCTGCTTTCTACTCCTGCCCTACAGCCAAATGGCTGCACCCTGTTTCTTGCCACCGACTCTCAAACCGGCCCTCGTTGCTAGACCTCGTTCTGATACGAACTGTTGGAAGAAACCCTCACAATACAAGATTAAACAAACACAAACACTGCAGATTTGAACAAACAATTGTTCTGACTCTTTCTTTCAATTAAAAAAACGCTAATTACAATCAAGAACTTGCAAGAAATAAATACTACCCTAGACATGTTGTCCACTACTTGAACGTGATTAGAAACTGACACAAACTAGCCCTACAATTAGGAAATCACGACCCACAACTAAGGCCCACTACTTTGACTCAATTAAACATAAAATAATCATGCTAAAATAAACTAGATGCTGGCCCATGATGCTGACCGTTAACTTTCTGACCCATATCTGCTGACCCAGTTTTGACCCATCAAGATTATCCAACATTCACACTTGATATGAGCCAAGTAGAAAGTGTATCAATAATTAGCGCTTCTAATGTAAACAGACCACTGTAAACAGAAAGTGGAGCTTTTGTGTTTCTGGAAGTATAAAATGACTGAAAGTAAGATGGTAATTAAACCCTCATGAAATTGTGCTAGAACTTCAGTGAGGCTCCATATAATTTAATTACGCATGTGATAACAGAAAAAAGTAGGCCAATTATTATACTTGTTTATTAATACACTAAGCAAAGCTGTTGGATCTGAGTTTGTTTCTGATTGTATTTTACGTTTGAGATTAAGATGGAAATGAAAGAGTTGTGCAGCGGAATTAATATGAAAACAAACTTTGCATACAATCAAACAAGAGTATTGCTTTGATCAAGACATTTTCAACAAGAAACCGAATGATTGAATTAACTTTCAACAACGATTACAAGTTATGCTTGAATACAAACTCCCCCTCAGCCAGAGCTCAGCGTTTGTTCGTGCAAAGAAGACGGTATTGCAAGAGCTAATAGAACAGTACAAAGTACTGAACTATTTATAGGCACTAGCAAACCACTGAGCATCTTTAGCTGACATCACCATGAAAGTGACATCTAACCTCCTAACAAACTCTAACCTCTGATCTATACAAATACTGATGTACTAACTACTGCTATTACAATTCATTACATAAATGACACTTAAACAGCTGCTGCATCCTTCCACTGCTGTGAACCCAGCAGTGCTTGTCCGGATCAGCAGTACTAGACTTCAAGGCTGTAGATTGAATCAGCAGAGCTTTGGTCTTCCATCAATCTTTGACATTGGGCAGTAGATGCAAGGCAGCAGTTGTAGGTCAGCACTTAGTAAGATCAGCAGATAGGAGGTCAGCAGATATGAAACCACTTTCAAGGGGAGAGATTTGTATGTAAACATATGCTTATTCTGGATCCACTGCTCTGATCCAGTTTTGGCTTTAATTATCTGTTCCTCTGATAGGGTTTAATCCCAACAATCTCCCCCTGGAACAGATAATGCCAAAACTCTTCATTATTGTGGAAATCTTTATTGCCTCATCAACATTTCCCTTATCTGGCCTTTAAATTGTAATTCAAAGTCTAGGGCATCTGTATCTTCATCATCCCTGCTAAGTGGAAGATCAAGGAGATCCTGCAAATCTTCAAGACTCAGGCCAAGAGCTTGTTCCCTTGATATTTTCTCCACTTCTCCACCAGACCTGAGCAAAGTCAATACGCAGGTCTGTTTGTCAGTTTCCCACTTTTGTATTTTTGAGCCTGGTGGGTTTCTTGGGAGATGTTTATTTGCAGAAGTATTTGGTGAGGCTGGCCTATTCATAACTGGCTGAGCAGCACTTGCAGATTGTTCCAATTCAATATCTTCTTTTATCATCACTTTCGTGCCTGCTTTTACAATAGCATCTCCAGCTAATAGATCTTGAATTTTTTCAATACTCAACTGGTTTTTGCTCCTTCTTTTGTAGATGGCAGCACCAGCTGGAGCAGTGGTTCTTTTAGCTTGCAGCTTTGGTGGTCTTTTTGAGACCCCTGCTTTGGAATAATCAGGCTTTTGTGAAACTCTTGGATCTTTCTTTCTAAGTTCCTCTAAGCTTTTATAGGTTGCCCTGACTCTATCTTCTCCCCACTTTGTCACTGAATTCTTTGACCCATAATCAGCTGCAATCAGCTCCTCTTTCATTCTCCTCAACTCTAACATCTTCTCAGCTTCAAATTGTTTGAATTTTTCAGGAGGAGTCTGCTTGACCTTATTTTTAATCATTCCTTGAATCCTGGCTGCTTCTTTTTCAAGCTCAGGAATGGTCCAGTCCTTGTACATGTGTTTCTCCCCCTTGTATTTCTTGTAGGTCATGATGTTTTCAATGTAGTCTTTTCTCAAGGACTCATCTGCCCTTTCTGAAATTTGCTGACATACATTTTTAGCAAAACGCTCCATAGCATTGACCTGTGAGAGTAAAAACTGATAGTTTTGTTGAAATTCTCTATCAGAATTCCCTTTTCTGTTTCTGATTGCAATATCCTCTGCTTGTTTGGCCTTGAGTTTCAAGTATTCTTCAATATTGTTAGGCCTGGGATATTCTGCAATTGATGACAAACTCCTTTTGGCTGGGTCATCCTCATAATAAAAGGATTTTATTTCTTCCCTAACTGCAATGAGTTCTAGAGGAAATGAGACACCAGCAAGAGGTAGTGGTTATAAAATTTGAGCCGAAGAGAGAGGTATGGGTTTTGGAATAGTGACAAGTGATAGGGATTTTGAAGATGTTGGTGGTGGTGAAGGTGAATCATCATCTGATATATAAATCCTTCTCCTTTTTGTTTTAGAAGAAGCAGATGATGTTTTGGGTGGAACAGTGGTGGTAGATGGTATGACAGTGGTTAGTGATTGACTAACAGCTGTTGAAACAACTGGTGTTTCAACCACTGTTGTCATTACAACAGATGTTATAACATCTGTTGTCTTCTGCTTTTTGTCAGCAGGTGAAAGTGGTGGTAAAATAGTGGTTGTGGTGTGTGTTGAAGAGAGAACAGATGTTGAAACCACTGAGGTACCAGCAGTAGTTGATACAGTAGGAGTTACAACAGCTGTTTGGATGGAGGTTTGATGCTGATGACTTTTGGATGGTGGTTTTGGAATATGCTTTGGAATTCTGGATGAGGTGGACTTAGGCTTCCTTTTTGTCTTAGGATTTTTAGTATCCTTTGAACCAGAACAACCCTGCTCATACAGCTCCATGAAAGCTCTTTTCTCCTCATTCCACCTTGAAACATCCTTTGCCATTCTATCTCTTTTTACACTTGCTACTCCTTCATCAAGTGCTTCTTGAGTAGCATCAACCTTTTTACTACCATCTGGCACAGGAATTTTTCTGGTCATAGCATCCTTTTCAGGTTCAATGTAGAGACCATCATCTATTCCTTTCTTCTTCCACTCCTGAATTTTCTCCCCCTTTTTGGCATTATCGTCTGGGAGTTGATCAATGAAAAGTACTGTTGGAGGAGCAGTGCCAGTGGTGTGCAGGATCTGAGTTTTGAGAGCCTTTAAATCAGCCTGAGTGTTTTTGAACCTTGACTCCATTGCATTTCTCAGCTGTTGGACATGTTTTTCATGTTGCTGATCTGCTAATTGTGCTTGTTGATGGAGAAAAGGTTGAAACAAGTTCCAGAGCTCATTTGTAGCAGGTGCCCTTTGTGGAGCAGGTGCTTGAGATGGAACAGCAGTTGATTGTACCTTTTGTACTTGTAACACCTGTTGTAGCATATCTTTGAGTTCTGCAACAGAGTTATCAAGCTTTTCAATACGATCCGTCAATTTATGGTACTTTAAACCATCACCCAAGTTAATGGGATCATCTGATTTCCCACTAACAGTGGTTTTATCAGTAGTTGATGTAGGGAGTATACTCCAAGCATTAACCACTGATTCCCCTTTTTCTTGGTACTGGGGTCTTCTTCCTTCAACACTTGACAACCTTTTGATGTTGCCAGTAGGATATATAAATCCACTGGCGGTTGGCAGAGGTGCTATGTAAGGAATTGCCTCCAAGGAAGTCTTATTAATGTAACCACTGTCCAACTGTAAACCAGTGGGTTCAACAGTTGTAGTGGCTGCTTCACTTGGACTACCACCAAGAGTTACTTGTAACTCAAGGGGTCTAACCTCCTCAGGTTGTGTTGGTGGGTTAGCAAAGATTGATACATCAGACCCAGTCAGGTGTTGAGGTATATTCTCATTGATAGGTGATTGAGAAGGACTGGTTAATGCCTGGTTCAAATCAATTGCATCCAACAGCAGTTTAGTTGGTGTGGGAATTGTGGATGTGAAGGGTGGTGTAGAAAGTGGATTTGCCCCGGGTATTGAGCTGTGGATGATAGAAACAAGTGTTTCCAGAGCATCATGATGTGGAGACCCTATTTGTACAACCTGTTCTTTTTGTGAAGAAGCAGGAGGAGTTTTGGTTATGGGTTGAGATATTTGTACCAACTGCTGTGAGGAAGAAGCAGCAGTGGTTTCTTGTGACTTTTGTGTTGTCACAGGCATTTGCTCTGGTATCTCATCCTCCAGAGTTGCCTTGTTGATTGGTTTGGGGGGTTTTTGAGTTTTTCTTTTTGTCTTTTTGGAGATTTTAGGTGTGGGTTTCAAAGCAGTTGTGCTGCTGCTTTGATCACCTTGAGCAGTGGGCTCAGCAGCAGATACCTGAGGAGCAGTTGTAACTGCTAAAATCTGCTCAGGCACCTCTGCTTGTGTTTTGCAAGGTGCTAACATTCTTGAAAAAGTTTCAGTTGTTAAACTGTTTATTTGAGTAGAATCACCTTGGTTTATTACACCTAAATCATCCTTACTGAATTTCTTTGCAAAATAGTAACTTAAAAACCTTGGAAACAGTAAGAATGATTTTGTTTCAACATTATTAACCAAATCTTTAAAAATTTCCCGAGAATAGTTAAAATTTTCTCCTTGAAGAATTGCATATCCCAGATTTTGAATCTTTAAAGGGATTTCATTGAAAGAAGTGGTTTTGTTTGAAACACATAGTAGGAGGGTATGAAATAAGAATCTGGTTGCAGAAGGAAAATAACCTTTTTGTAAGGTAAGTTTCTTCATCATTGTGGCTTCATACCCTCTCTCAATGAAGTAAGTTTGCAACTCGTTTTTAGTGAAAGAAATTTTACCTTCTTGATCATCGAGTTGAAAGACCTCTGAAATGGATTGTGGCGTGATTTAGACAGCTTTACCCTTTATAGAAGAGTGTATGGTGGTTGCAATGTCTCCTTGTTTTTCAAGGGTTGCATTCTTCCAAAAGTCCCTTTGGGTTTCCAAATAGATTGGTGCATCGACAGTGAACAAAGTTTTGTACTTTGATTTTGCCATGGTGTCAATGATGGAATCGAAAACATTGGTGGTTCCTGGTTTTGTGAGAAGACCCAGGAGATTGTGGGATGGTTTATATGGAATTTCAGTGGAAATTGCCTTTTGAGAGGCTATTTTCGATGCAGATTTGGATGAGGGTTTTGAAGATGACTTCGATTTTGTCATTTTGAAGATGATGATCGAAGAAATTTGTGAAGAAATGAGATGAAAAACTGTTTTGAGAAGAGAATTTTTAAGAATTCAATTCGACAGTAAAACCCTGTTTTGGTGGTGAATGGGGGATTTTATAGGGAAGAAAGTGAATGCTGAGGTGGCAGCCGTTACAAAAAGTCTGACCAATATGTACTGCCCACGTGACAACCCCTGGTGAAAGTGAAGGACAGTACTTTTGTGAAAGAGACTAATGAAGGCAGTGGTATGAAAGCAGTGGATGATATTCACTATCAGTGGATAGCATATCAGTGGATAAGACACTGCTTTTGAACAACAAAGTTTATCAAATGGAATGAGAGAACAGGGGTTGACTTTCAGCAGTGGACAGACATTTGAAGTATAGCAGACTTTTGAACAATCAGTGGTTAATGGCAGACTTATAAGGATTTTAATGAAAAATTTCATTGTTAGCTATTTTTAAGGATGGAGTTTTTGATTTTCTGAAAACATTTTGTTGCTTTTATTCATAGAAAAACAAGATGTTGCTTGTTATTCCATGTTCAGCATCCCAATCCTAGAGACCAAGCTTTCAAAAGTGGCTGTATCAATTGCTTTTGTGAGCACATCAGCCAGCTGGTCTTTAGTTGGGACATGATGCAGAGAAATCAAACCTTTTTCATAGCAATCCCTCACAAAGTGATGTCTGATGTCGATGTGTTTGGTGGTTGAATGGGAAACTGGATTTTTGATGATATTTTCTGCTGCCTGGCTGTCCAACATGAGTGGTGTCTTTAAGGCAGTGATACCAAAATCCAGCAACTGATTTTGAAGCCACAGGAGTTGGGCTGTACAGCTTGCAGCAGCAATGTATTCAGCTTCAGCAGTGGATGTTGAAACTAAGCAATCACCTAGAAACTGGCACCCTCCTGATGTGGACTTCCTTGTGGTGTGACATCCAGCAAAGTCACTGTCTGAAAAACCTGAAAGCTTGATGTTCCCATTAGCTGGATACCAGATACCAAGTGTGGGAGCACCTTTTATGTATCTGAAGATCCTTTTTACAGCAATGAGATTTGATTTTCTGGGAGCTGATTGACTTCTTGCACAGACACATGTTGCAAACATGATGTCTGGTCTAGATGCATTTAGGTACAGTAAAGACCCAATCATGCTTCTATAAAGTGTTTGGTCAATCAGTTCATCCTTTTCATCAGACATGACCAGCTTATTTGTTGCCATGGGTGTGCTGCATGGTTTACAATCATTCATATCAAATTTGGTTAAAAGTTCTTTAGCATATTTGCTTTGATGAATGAAAGTTTCATTTTGCATTTGCTGAACTTGGAGACCAAGAAAGCATTGTAGCTCACCCATTGCACTCATTTCAAACTCAGCTGTCATGAGTTCTCTAAACTCTTCACACATGGAGTTACATGTGCTTCCAAAAATAATGTCATCCAAATAAATCTGGACAATCATTAAATCCTTCCCTCTCCATTTTAAAAACAGTGTTTTATCAATGGTACCTCTTTTGAAACCATTTGAGAGTAGGAAGTTGGAAAGAGTTTCATACCAGGCCCTTGGTGCTTGTTTCAGGCCATACAAGGCTTTGTTTAGCCTGTAGACATGATCTGGATAAAATGGATCCTCAAAACCTGGAGGTTGACAAACATACACCTCTTCTTGAATTGTACCATAGAGGAAAGCACTTTTGATATCCATTTGAAACACCTTCATATTGTGGTTGACAGCAAAGGCCAGGAACAGTCTAATGGCTTCCAATCTTGCAACAGGGGCAAATGTTTCATCATAATCAATCCCCTCTTCCTGTCTGTAACCTTGAACCACAAGCCTGGCTTTATTCTTGACAACAATACCCCTTTCATCAGTTTTGTTCTTGAAGACCCACTTTGTGCCAATGGGACTAACCTCTTCTGGCAGTGGTATAAGCTCCAATACTTGTTGTCTTTTAAACTATTGGAGCTCCTCTTGCATGGCTTCTACCCAGCTATTGTCTTTCAGTGCCTCTTGGTACTTGACAGGCTGATGGAGTGATAGAAAACCAGCAAAAAGACAAATGTTTTGGGTTTGGCTTCTTGTGAGCACCCCTTCATTTATGTTGCCAATGATTTGATCAGGTGGATGAGATCTCAAGAAGATTAAATCTCCTTGGTATGGTATGATGGCATTGGTTGGTGAAGGCTGCAAATGTGTATCATCTGAGCTAACCACTGCTGGGGACTTTGATGATCCAGCAGTGGCTTCAAAAGGTGGTGGAATAGGAGGTAATGAAGTGGACAACTGCTGACTTTTATCCACTGTTTGAGGACTTTTGTCAGCAGTGTTTGAGGATGTGGAAGCAGTGGTTGATGGGCTACTTTGGTCAATAACTGTTGAGGTAGCAGTGGTTGAGCTTTGACAACTGTTTTGAACAGCTGGTGCTTTTCCCTTTGTGGCAGACCTTTGAGGGATGATGATTTCATACCCATAGTCTGGTGTTGTATCCTCTGATGGACCTGCACTGTTAGTCTTGACAGCAGTATTTTCAAAAGTAATTTTTTCAAGATCAAACAGATCTGCAGGGTTTGCTAGGATTTTCATTGATGAAAGTTCATTGAACTTTACATTCAAAGTCTCCTCCACTGCCTTGGTCCGTGTATTGAACACTTTGTAGGCCTTGACAGTGGTTGAGTATCCCAAATGATAACCACAATCAATTTTGGCTGCAAATTTTGATATGGAATCTTTTAAGTTCAAAATAAAGCATGGGCAGCCAAACACCTTGAAATATGAGATCAGTGGTTTGATTTTATACAGAATTTCATAAGCAGTCTTTTTGTGCCTAGGGTTTATTAAAACTCTGTTCTGGACATAGCAAGCAGTGTTTACTGCCTCTGCCCAGAAAGTTAGTGGCAAACCTGAATCTGCAAGCATGGTTCTGGCAGCCTCAATCAAAGTTCTGTTCTTCCTTTCCACTACCCCATTCTGCTCTGGTGTTCTAGGGATGCTGTACTGCCTTACAATCCCTTTCTTCACACAGAAGGCATCCAACTCCTTATTTTTAAATTCTGTGCCATTGTCACTCCTAAAGCTTTTCACTGGAAGGTCAAATTGCTTTTCAACCTGTGTTACAAAGTCTTGCAAAATGCCTGCAGTCTCATCTTTTGAGTGTAAAAAGAAAGTCCATGTAAACCTAGAAAAGTCATCAACAATAACCAAACAATATCTTTTCTTTTTGAGGCTCATGACTTGAACTGGGCCAAACAAATCCATGTGTAGCATCTGCAAACACTGAGTTGTTTTGGACTCTTCAATGGACTTAAAAGAACTTTTATGTTGTTTTCCTTTTAAACAGGAAATGCAATGTTCAGGACATGAAAACAATTTTTGTGGTAGGCCTCTCACCAAACCATTTTTTGAAATTTCTGTGATTGTCTTAAGATTTGTGTGCCCCAGCCTTCTGTGCCAAAGTTATGTCTCTTTGTTAGAGGCAGCTGAGAACAGACAGGCATCAGCTCTGGGACACTCTTTTGACATGTCAACAACATAAACATTGCCACTTCTTTGAGCAACAAGTTTAGTTTGACCAGTTTTGATTATTGCTTCAATCTTTTTGACCATTTCTGGTCCAACAATCCTACAACAGTCTTTTGTGAAGAATGACCCAAATCCCTTGTCACTCATTTGGGACACACTCAGAAGGTTGAATTTTAGATTGTCTATTAGATTGACATTTTCAAATTTTACATTTCCAGATTGAACTGTACCAGACCCCAGAACCTTCCCTTTACTATTATTCCCAAAGGATATATCACCCCCTCCATGGATTTTAAAGTCTTTGAGGAGGGCTTTACATCATGTCATGTGCCTGGAGCCTCCACTATCTACATACCAAAGACTATCAAAGCATGCAGAAGCTCCCTGCACATGAAGTAAAAGGATTAGTTCATTAAGGTCTCCAAAGCCAACAAGGCTTTGGATGGGGTCTCAACAGTATCTGGGATGGATACAGAGTGATGGACAGTGGTTAGGTCAGGGGTTTGGACTGTTTTAGGACAGTGTTTCTCTAACCACTGTTGTGGGTCCTGACCAATCACCTGCTGGTAACCAAAAGGATGCCTGTTCACTCTAGGTTTAGAGGGCCTTTTGTAGGCCTCATAAACGTGTGGAATCCTTTGGTAAGACTGTTTTTCCTTGCCTTTTCTGAATTGATTAGCAGGGGGTGCATCAGTAACCTGAACATCTCTTTTGACAGATGTTTGGTTCAGTTGTTTTGTGACAGCTATTTGAACTGGCACAAACAGTGGTTGTTTCTTGGTGAACTTGACAGATGATGATGATGATGATGGACTCAAGGATGTTTTAGCCATGTACTCATTCTTTTTCACATCAAAGTTTTTGAGATACACACATGCTTGAGTTTTGTGGTTTGTTTTACCACAAACAATGCAACTGTCTGCTGGAACAATGACACTTGTTCTGTTTAAATCATAAGATTTCAAGTGGAAACAATCTTTTGTTAGATGATTCCTTTTCTCACAGAATTCACAAAACAAGTTATCAATTTTTTCTTTCTTCTTTCTCTTTTCAGACTCCTTTGCAGCAGAGGTTTTAACCACTGCTGGGATGTCCTTGAGAGGTATGACTTTTGCTTTTGGAGCTTTAACACCATCAGTTGATGTAAAGTCCATTGGCTTGAAATTTTCAAGAATATCACACTCGTCAGACCAAGTGGGTTTAAACTGATATTTTTCAAGTTCTTCAAAAGTAGAGGAACTCCTTGTTCTGCCAAGTGTAATTTTGTTACCAAGTTTGTCAGTGATTTTCACTTCTTGGCCATTCTTGTTTGTGGGGATGAACTCAGTGGTTACATCAGTGTTTTCAACAGTGTTTTGAACAGATTTTTCACAAGTAATGCATTCATCATCATATTTTCTATACTCAACCCCAAATTTCACATTACTTTCAATCTGTTTAGCAAGCATCACCTCATATCCTCTGCAGGATTCCACCCATCTTTCACAAGTAATCTGGGTGGATTCCAACTCCTTTTTGCAAACTTGGTATTTTTCTACCATAGTTTGAAGTTGGGTTTTAGTTATGCTTTGCTCTTCTTTTAGACAGCTGATCTCTTTTTCCTTTTCAGTCAATTTGTTTTTAAGTTCTTTTAAAGACTTTTCAAATTTAACCTCATCAGTCAAGATTTTATCCCGAAGGTTTTCATTCACCTCTTTAATGCTAGCAAAAGCAATTATGCAATTGTCAGAACACAGTTTTTCAAGAACTTGAGGAGATACCTTGGCAGCTGCCATCATTGCACAATCACATTGATGATCTTCTTCATCATCAGCTTTCACCTTCTTTTCACCAGCCTTTTCTTCTTTCTCTTCTTCTTTGTCCTCTTCGGACCATGGATCTGTCATTGGTTCAATCAGGGTACCTGAACTTTCTCCTAACTGTAGTTCACCAGCCACTTCAGTAACCACTGCTTCAGTCACCTTATCCACTGTTTCAATACTCAGCTGTTCCTCCTCAGTTTCAACCCCCTCCTGTATTGACTCTAATGCCATCAAACAAAATTCATTATGAGAAGAATCATTAGAAGCATAAAGTGCACAATTTTCATCACTAAGGTCTTCAGGCATACTGTTTCATACTGAGAAGAGGGAATGATCTAGCCCGTACACTTGTCGGAATGTTGTGGTAACTGATTTTGGCCACCACAAGAGTTTAACAAGTGGCACTTGACCTTTGGGGAATGTTTAGGGGCAGATAACAGCAGCCAAAATCGATTTGCTGCATCTGGACACTGCTTGCGCACCGTAACAAATAACCCTTCCGGTGCGCAAGGGCCAAGTTTGGCAGATTTACCATTTTGGTCCCTGTTGTGCTATAAGGTCATTTCTGACGCGTTTAAGGCCCGTTAACCCCATTTCAAAGCTCAAAAATGAAGTTAGAGTATAGGGAACTTAAAATGTGCTCAAAAATATCTCGGATGTCGGTTCTTTTAGCCGTACGATTGCGTTGTTCGGTTAATTACGACGGAATGCGCATAAGCGCGAAAAACGATCCAAATGGCGTGACGAATGGATTTTTCTTATGCCGAACACTAAAATAAAATGTTTTAGTGCTTACATAAATTTTTAGATGTCCGGATGTATTCAGAACGTAAGTTATGCGCGAAAATGCAAACTTGTGCGCTTTTTGACACTTTTAGTCCCTGAATGACCCAAAAGTTTATTTTAGCACACCGAACCCCTCAAAGACTATTTCTAAGCTATGTGAAGGATATTTATGGTATGTTTAACTTATGGTCATGTTCCGGAATGTCTGTTACAGTTCAAATTGGCATACTTTCGCAGTTTGTCAAGTTTAGTCCCTGTAAGTTAATAAACTAGATTTTGCCATACCAAAGCCTTCAAAACTTATTTCTAAGTTATGTAAAGGTTACTTAAGGTATGTTAAGCCTATTTTTCTATTACGGAGTGTTCGTTGCATTAAACTGGTTATATTTACGCATCTGTGCGCGTATAACCTTCCAGAAAGCGATTTAAAGCTTGAAATTGAACAAAAATTGATATATGCAAATGATACACATATTTTTACAAATCCCAAGTATGAAATACAATATTTCATTGGTTTGGTATTTGTTTGATGGTCGCAGTGACCCAGGTGTCACAGTCTCCCCTACTTTAGGAAATTTCGTCCCGAAATTTAATCAGAGGAAACTTGTGAGAGCTTGAAAACATGAAGTTGAAAAGACAAAACAACACTGGTTAGGGTTCTGAACTTCTAGTAACTTTAAATAACATTATGCTTTCAATGTAAGAGGGACACTTATATACAAGTATATGAAGCGTCATTGGTGCGTCCACCGTACCTCCATTACATCGTTCTCATTTTGTTATTGTTGTCACTATCGGTTCTTACACATAATAAATCCTACTGGGTTTCTATGCACTAAATTTCATAATTATGTACGCGTCCATAATTAGACAATTCCTTGCACAGTTCACACAGTCTATTTTATAATGTGCAGGGTAAAACCAAATGAACAAACCTGTGATGAGTGTGACTGGACCACCATAGGGTCCCTTCAGCTGTATCATCACATGCCATTCTTAACCAGACCTTGAATTAATCTTTAACTAGACCACTCAAGGGTCTCTCATCGAATCATGGAATGGTACTATATAACCCAAGGGTCTTAACTACCACGTAGAAGCCCATAAGGATTTAAGGTAGTACCTTTTGAATATCCTACTATGAATCCCTCATATGAAGATATGAAAGATTCTATAAGGATTTGAAAATCGTATCACACAAAAACATAGAGGAGAACACATAAACACATATCACATAATCGCATAATCGTATACTCGCATATTTGTTTAATTTGACCTTTAAATTTGTTATCTTTGGACACGGGTATTTAAAGCATACTAGGAATCAAATCCTTAATTGCAGCAATTTGGATGGATCCACATGAATACCCTGCTTGTTGACTACATGACCCAAAAATTGAACTTCTTTAAGCCAAAATTTCCTCTTGGAGGATTTAGCGAAAAGTTTGTTCCTTCTTTAAGGGTTCTAGTGTCAATGAAGGTGTTGATCGTTATCGGCTCGGGACATGAATAGATCAAGATGTCATCAATAACAACAATGACGAACTGATCCAAATAAGACTTGCAGACTCTATTTATTAAGTCCATGTAGATGGCTGGAGCATTTGTCAATCCAAAAGGCATGACTGTAAACTCGTAATGGCCATACTTCGTGCAGAAAGCCGTTTTGGGAATATCTTCTTCGAGAATACGAAGGTGATGATACCCAGAACGCAAATCGATCTTGGAAAAGCATGAAGTACCCTGCAGATGATCGGAGAGATCATTGATTTAAGGTAGGGGATATCGATTCTTGATGGTAAGCTTATCAAGCTTACGATAATCGATACTAATTCGAAAAGATCCATCTTTCTTTTTCACAAAGAGGGCAAGAGTTTTCCCCAAGGTGAAAAGTTTGGACGGATGAATCCTTTATCATACAACTCTTGAAGCTGTTTCGATAATTCTTGCATCTCAGATGGTGCAAGATGATAAGATACTTTAGATTTAAAAGAAACAAGTGTTTGAGGTTCTTAGGGAGATCACAAGTGATCATAAAAATCACAGAACCACACGAGTAGTTTTGTCTTTGTGTTGACATCATAAGGTTGGATCAAACATTCATACAATTGCATTAGTTAAAAAAATAAAACCACAAATTTTTATTTATATAACAACCGCATTGTCTTTAAATGTTACAAGATAACAACCAGAGGAAATACAAAATGCTAATTGTTCACTCCTTCATAGGGCTGTAAACGAACCGAACGTTCAGCGAACAGTTCGTGAACCGTTCGGCGGGAAGTTCGTTTATGTTCATTCGTTCGTTTAATAAACGAACGAACATGAACAAGAAATTTCGTTCGATTAGTTAAATGAACGAACATGAACAGAGGTCTCATTCGTTCGATTGTGTTCGTGAACGTTCGGTAAGGTGTTCGTGAACATTCGTTGATTTGCGTTCGTTTATGTTCGTATATTTATGTTTTAATTGAAGATCTTTGTACTTTCTTATATTTTATTTTTACTTTTTATATTATTAAACTTTTATTTATTTTATTACCTTAACAATTAAACAAGGAAACCCACTTTCACCTTGTTTATGCATCATTTCCCTTTCATTTCTCATTATTTACATCGGTGAATACGATCGACCTTCGTTCCACAATAAGGGATTCAAGTTCGAGTGCTACTCTCTGGGCCATCTATCTTTATCCTTCGTCGTGTTCGCCAAATTTATTTGTGTTCGTTTGTGTTCGTGAACCGTTCGCGAACACACTCATTTCCTTAATGAACGAACACGAACATAAAATCTCGTTCGGTAAGTGTTCATGAACCGTTCGTGAACACATTTATTTCCTTAATGAACGAACACGAACAAGGCCTTGTTCGTGTTCGTTCGGTTCGTTTACAGCCCTAGTCCTTCATCATTGAGTGCCTCATTGATGTTAAACACTCGACCACGTGCTGGATTCACATTGATGTTGACGTTCGCATTTGGGTTTGCGTTAGCATTTGCATTCACCAGTCTCGGACAGTTGTGGCGGAAATGACCAATCTCTCCGCAGTTGAAACATGACCCCAGTGGGAATCTCGCAGCATTCCCTTGAACCGGAGCTTGAACCTGAGCAGCCTGATTTTGTCCCAAACGACAAACATTGGCCAAATGCCCAAGTTTAGCACACGTCGTGCATTGCCAGCAAGCTTGTTGTACCGCGTGATAACCGTTGCAGCGTGCACAACGAGGTGCGGTACCGGCATATGCTTTCTTTGCAGGTGGCTGAGCTGGTGGGTTACGCGGGTTCTGAGCAGTCTGTGCTGTAACAGCAAAGTTCTGAACACCCTTTCGCTTTCTTGATTTCTTTGACGTCTCACCTTCCTTACCCTTCTTGTTTTGACCTTTCTTGCTATCCTCCTTGTCAGACCCCTGCTTCTTACCCTTGTCACCCTTTCTGTGTAACTTATTCTTCCGAATCTGCGACTCAGTCAATGTTGCAGCTAACTCGATCGCCTGCCGGAGTGTGGTAGGGCTACTACCAGTAAGGATGTCTTGTACCGAGTCAGGTAGGCCGTCGATGTACCTTTCGATAGCCTTGTCGAGTGGGGTAACCATTGTCGGGCAAAGCAGACTCAACTCCTCAAACCTATCAGTATACGCCCTGTGCTCACCACTATCTTGCTTCAACTCATCAAATTCCTTCTCCAAAGCTCGCTGCTCATGACGAGGACAGAATTCCCTCATCATAAGGGCCCTAAGTTCAGCCCATGTCTGTGCTAGAGCAACTTCTGCACCACGATCCCTCATAACCCCGTTCCACCATGTGAGAGCCCTCTTCTGAAACACACTCGAAGAAAACTCGACCTTGCGATTATCAGGACACTGCACGTGGCGGAAAGTATTCTCAATGCTCTCGAACCATTGAAGAAGCCCAGTCGCTCCTTCAGAACCACTAAACTTGAGTGGTTTAGCCTGGTTAAAATCCTTGTATTTGCATGTAACATTGTTGTTGTTGTTGGCTTGGTTCCATTGAGCAAAGAGGTTTGGGAATTGAGCAGCCATTTGCTGCGCAATGATTTCTGCCAATTCGGCAGTCGCTATCTGGCTTTCGCGTCGAGGAGGCATTCTAAAAGAGGAAACATGAAAGGAAACGAGTGAGAGACTTAGACGAAAAGAATGAGATGAAACAAATCTGATGAAAGCAAGGATAGTGGTCATTTGTTTGTTACTACAAAGCAGCAACCGACACACAATGACTAACCAAGGTAAATGGATCAAAAATAATGTATCGCGAAGACATGCTCGCCTATAAGTGAACACTCATCCCAAGAATTCCCAGGTAAGCACAACTGGTCTCGCGTCTGATGAGATATATACGAAGTGCTTGCCTAGACAGAAAACCCAGAATACAGGCATTCACCCTTCCAGTTTGCACGTGTTCACATTATTTAAAACCCAAAACCTTGACGAGATTTTGAAAACTCAAAGGGGTTCAAAACCATATGACAGAGGGTTCAAAACCTTACAATAGAGGGTTCAAAACCTAGTAATCAATCATCCTAGAACAGATGATTAGTTTTCAAAGCGGTTTTGAATTTTATGTTCTTGTTGTGGTCGTCGCCTAAGGATAGGTGACGGTATTGTTTTATGACTAAACGCAAGTAAACTCGCGTTAGGGTCCTAAGAAGGTTATAGACTAGGTCAAAGCATTACTAATAACCTAATTCCCTATAACCATTGGCTCTGATACCATCTTTTCTGTCACACCCCGACCGCGTAAAACAACAAATCGCGGCGGAAACATCGGGGCGTGTTGCAACAGAATTAATGTTTCATAACCATGGATACCAAAAAGTGTTTCGTTTTATTAAACATTGAATAATTACATCGTCTGGAAATCTAAATACACAATTTAAACATAGTCTATCATTGTTATTGAGTCACTAAGGCCTTGTCCAGTCCTATGTGAGCATGCATCCTATCAATCGATATCTGTCAACAATACCTGAAACACATGTGAAAACGAGGTCAGCAAAGAAATGCTGGCGAGTACATAGGTTTTGTGAAAATAAGATTCATGACTTCAGTTTAAGAAAATGTTTAGTCATGAACCTTGTAATTTGCTTTGTCTTTGTAAATCATTTGAAAAATAATAAGTTCAGATGATATGTATAATTAAGAGAATAATGTATGGTTAAATGAATAACCATTGTAAAATGAGTTTGTATAAGATAAGTTGTTTGTAAATCAATGTCTTGTGAAAAGTATGTTATTTGTATAAAATGTTATATGTCTCAAACTGAAATGATTCAAATAACGCTACGATATGTAATACCATACAAACACTTATATATAGGAAGTACCAGCGGCGTATCCACCATGCTTGTATCATAATACACACGCATCGTTACTTAATCACTTAATCAAACCAAACCACCAATGTAAGATGTCTATGTTTAAACCAATTGTCAAATGTATTGAATAATATACCAAAATGTTTATGTTAAGATGTAAATCATGTTATGCATAACCAATGTCAAAAGTGTTTGTGTCAAATGTAAACCATGTAATGTGTAACCAAAATGATATGTATGGCTAGTGAAATGCATCAACTAAGCCATAGGTGAAACGCACAAAACAAAGTATTGATGTAAAACTTGGTTTAAATCAATACTATGTTTCGTGGAAATGCATAGTCAAATGTAAATCATGTCCAAATGTTTACCCAATCGTTAAAACATTTTGTGAAATCGTTCAAATCGTTCTTGTTGTTTTAATCGTTCAAATCGTTCTTGTTTTAATTGTGAAACTACTTTATGGTCGATTTTCTAATAACATTCAAACCTTCTTGACTCGTTCATCGTTCCAACTCGTTCTCGTTCTTAACAAACCCTTACCAAAGGGTAAATTAATAATTACAGATTCAGTCGTTACCCAAAATACCCACACATAACCATGGGTATAGAGAATAACGGGATTTGTCAGATCCTATGGTACCATAACCTAATACTGGTCGGCTTGATCATTGCTAATGAATGTCATTGGTTATATAACTACAACCAACAAGTTTGTTCACTGTATTGAAATCGTTCTTGAAATCATTGTAATTGTTTTTGAAACCATTGTAATCGTTCTTGAAACCATTGTTATCGTTCTTGAAACCACATTGTAATTGTTTTTTTTTTTTTTTGAAACCATTGTAATTGTTTTTGAAACCATTGTAATCGTTCTTGAAACCATTGTTAAGATATTTAGCACATATGAGTCACCCCAAAACAGTTGAAAACAGTAAAAGAGGGGAATAATGTACTCGCCTGAGAATGCTTAGAGGTCTTGAACAACAACCAAACAAAGCTAGAGGGAGCACGGAATCAGTCGGCAATCTAAAACTATATAAATAAACCGGACTTAAATCGGGAGATCGGATAGGATGAGGGCTTGTAGACCAAGTGAGTATGGGAACTCATGTAATATGGTTTAACAAAGCCTACATACTACAATGAAACCAAACCTAAGTGCTTTCGACCCATCGCGACCCATTAAGGTAGCTTATGCTACTTTAACGCGTCGTGCGCGCAAAAACGCATTCGAGACGTCTAACTAGCCCTATGACAAGTGTTATATGCCTAAACATGTTACATAATCAGTTATGTGACAAAAGTTTAGGTTACATAAGCTTAATTACCAATTATACATGAAAAAGGGTATTTTGGTAATTTACCTAAGGCACATAAACTACCTATCATACAACTACTTAAACGATGTGACCATAAGGTATAACCTCAGAAGGTTATTCCCTATATACTATGGTCACCTAATGTGCTTGGTCGAATCCTAATGATCGACCAAATGGGTCGGGTTCGAAGGTATAAGCGATTTATCAGATCGCTTACCCTTACGACCCTAGACAACGTGGTAATCAGTAGGCATAGTCCCAAGGGACTATAACCATCGTGATTACAATCACGTTGCGAAGTTCAAACGAACTTCGCATTGACCATAACTGGTCAACACTGAAAGTCAAACAAAGTTTGACTTTCGGACTCGAAAAGCAATAAAAGAACGAAAGAATACTTACGAAGGGTCCCTGAATGCTAATCTAGATAAAAATAGCTCAGGTATGAAACAAAGGTTTCAACTTAGAGCACAAATGATCAGATTCTTGTGAGAAATGAAGTGAAATGGGTTGGGTATTTATAGTATTTCCCAAACCGTTAAGATCGTTTCTTGGAGAAGAGGGAATGATCTAGCCCGTACACTTGTCGGAATGTTGTGGTAACTGATTTTGGCCACCACAAGAGTTTAACAAGTGGCACTTGACCTTTGGGGAATGTTTAGGGGTAGATAACAGCAGCCAAAATCGATTTGCTGCATCTGGACACTGCTTGCGCACCGTAACAAATAACCCTTACGGTGCGCAAGGGCCAAGTTTGGCAGATTTACCATTTTGGTCCCTGTTGTGCTATAAGGTGATTTCTGACGCGTTTAAGGCCCGTTAACCCCATTTCAAAGCTCAAAAATG
The DNA here is from genome assembly GCA_030545235.1 of Helianthus tuberosus. Lineage (NCBI taxonomy): Eukaryota > Viridiplantae > Streptophyta > Magnoliopsida > Asterales > Asteraceae > Helianthus > Helianthus tuberosus. The sequence continues at coordinate 38,090 of JARYGA010042002.1, forward strand.
AAGTTAAAGTATAGGGAACTTAAAATGTGCTCAAAAATATCTCGGATGTCGGTTCGTTTAGCCGTACGATTGCGTTGTTCGGTTAATTACGACGGAATGCGCATAAGCGCGAAAAACGATCCAAATGGCGTGACGAATGGATTTTTCTTATGCCGAACACTAAAATAAAATGTTTTAGTGCTTACATAAATTTTTGGATTTCCGGATGTATTCAGAACGTAAGTTATGCGCGAAAATGCAAACTTGTGCGCTTTTTGACACTTTTAGTCCCTGAATGACCCAAAAGTTTATTTTAGCACACCGAACCCCTCAAAGACTATTTCTAAGCTATGTGAAGGATATTTATGGTATGTTTAACTTATGGTCATGTTCCGGAATGTCTGTTACAGTTCAAATTGGCATACTTTCGCAGTTTGTCAAGTTTAGTCCCTGTAAGTTAATAAACTAGATTTTGCCATACCAAAGCCTTCAAAACTTATTTCTAAGTTATGTAAAGGTTACTTAAGGTATGTTAAGCCTATTTTGCTATTCCGGAGTGTTCGTTGCATTAAACTGGTTATATTTACGCATCTGTGCGCGTATAACCTTCCAGAAAGCGATTTAAAGCTTGAAATTGAACAAAAATTGAGATGTGCAAATGATACACATATTTTTACAAATCCCAAGTATGAAATAAAATATTTCATTGGTTTGGTATTTGTTTGATGGTCGCAGTGACCCAGGTGTCACATGCAGCGGAATTAATATGAAAACAAACTTTGCATACAATCAAACAAGAGTATTGCTTTGATCAAGACATTTTCAACAAGAAACCGAATGATTGAATTAACTTTCAAAAACGATTACAAGTTATGCTTGAATACAAACTCCCCCTCAGCCAGAGCTCAGCGTTTGTTCGTGCAAAGAAGACGGTATTGCAAGAGCTAATAGAACAGTACAAAGTACTGAACTATTTATAGGCACTAGCAAACCACTGAGCATCTTTAGCTGACATCACCATGAAAGTGACATCTAACCTCCTAACAAACTCTAACCTCTGATCTATACAAATACTGATGTACTAACTACTGCTATTACAATTCATTACATAAAAGACACTTAAACAGCTGATGCATCCTTCCACTGCTGTGAACCCAGCAGTGCTTGTCCGGGTCAGCAGTACTAGACTTCAAGGCAGTAGATTGAATCAGCAGAGCTTTGGTCTTCCATCAATCTTTGACATTGGGCAGTAGATGCAAGGCAGCAGTTGTAGGTCAGCACTTAGTAAGATCAGCAGATAGGAGGTCAGCAGATATGAAACCACTTTCAAGGGGAGAGATTTGTATGTAAACATCTGCTTATTCTGGATCCACTGCTCTGATCCAGTTTTGGCTTTAATTATCTGTTCCTCTGATAGGGTTCAATCCCAACAAAAGCCATGTGAGCTAGCTGCTGCTAGTACACACACTATAAATGCAAATACAGTGGTGAAAAGACACCCTTCCCAAACAGTTCTCACTTCTCAAACCTACTTTGATCGCATTTGATGCTTGCTAACACCAAACAGATGATCAAACTCCACAACACGCACCGATGTTACAGTCCAAAGTAAGGACACATAGGTCTAAGGTGTTGGGATTCAAGCACGGTTGCAGCGGAAGTTTGTGATTTGCTTGAATCGGTGTTCATGTTTATACAGGAAATGATATGCAGAACCAGTAAGAAACAAAAGGGTATTCGAATGAGTGGACAATTCTTAGAAACAGAATATGTCTTGATACCGGAAGAAGTTGCCGGATATCATATATATATACATGAATATTTGGCGCTTTTGTTTGGCGGGAATAACTGCCATTGCAGTTTAAATCATACCCGCTTATCACCCCCATATAAGTTATCATACAAACCGAATAGATATAAGTTATAATACTTAGACATAAATAGCAGAATAAAGTTTAATTATCAGTCTAACAC
>JARYGA010042003.1:0-38213 GCA_030545235.1 Helianthus tuberosus
GCCGACCTTTTAACCAAAGCTTTTGACAAATCACGATTTGACTATTTACTAATGGTAAACGGCATTAAGGTCAAGCCAGAATAAAACCAACATCGGAAAATCATTTTTGCAAATATTTGTTTGTGTTTTCTTAATTTCTCGTACTTTTTGCATTTTAGGTGGAGTAAAAACGAAAAATACAAAAACACTTAAAAATTTTAAAAATACAAAAACATCGAAAAATTTCAAAAACACAAAAACAATAGAAAAACAAAAATGCGTTTCCTGGCGAGAAATAGAGAAAATGATAGTACATCAGTGGTCTGTCGAAACCTCTTTTAAACTTAAAATGAAAAACGATAAGCAACTCTATATAAGATGTATCGGTAGACTCAAAATCATTTTAAAGTGTGCAGGGTGATATAAACCTAAATCGACTGAAGACTGTGTAGAAACCGCTCATTGGCATATGGTCTTGGTACCGAAATTTCGTTTGATAGATTGCCGAGGTTCTAAGATACGTGGTTTTTATCTTGTTTATCATTTGGATATCATGGTTGTTTCTTTTACCGAAAACAACGGGGACGCAAGTCTAGAGCTTCCATGATACCATACATTCGTGTAAATATCATTCAAACATGTATATAATACATGATGCATTCGACCTCAATAAGTGATAAACAATCACATGTCCAAATCAATAAGTGATAAAATATCACAGTTTATCCGGGAGTCAAGTTCGTCTCTTTGTCGGTACGATGGTACTAACCTGTTCACGGACTTGCTCTTGTGCCCTGCATGCATTGAATATCAAGTTCCACATCAATAAGTGATTTAATCATATAGGGCTTGTATTCATCCAAAAATAAGTGAGTATCTCACATCATATACGTTGAAAATAGATGATAAATGGTATACTCACTAGTAAGATGAACTCTCGTGCATACCTTGATACGGGAATATGTCGTGTGTGGACGAACACCGGTCGGTAAGTATAAATCTACCTTAACGTATCCCCTAACCGCGAGTACATCTGATAAGTTGAGCTTAAGTGGACAACAATACCGATAATCGTTATAGGATGCTTATCTCAATGTTAACTAATTGAACAACAAGGGCGTTTTGGCACGACCGTACACTGATATGATTCTCTTACCCTCGAAACTCGCAAAAAGGATGTTTGTAAATATTTATTTACTGCTTTCAGTTTATGCAACTCTGTATATATTTATTTACTGCTTTCCGTCTTTAAATTTGAAATATTCAAAAATACCAAAAAGATTTTAGGTGTGTATTAATATAAACTTTTTAAAAACCAAAAAAAGATTTTATTTCCATCTTATTTTTGATTGTACGATGTTGGATCTCAAGTCTTTTCCACCTGAAACATGATCGAAACCCAAAACAACTGTATCTTCATAAACGATCGAAGTTAACAAGTGTTGAAAGTTAAAATCTAAAATCGATCAAATTTTTACAACTTTCAAATTGTTGTCGGTCGGTGTTTGATTGAGAGTTGGTCATATGTGTATCGTTTGATTATATTCCAAGTAGTTGTTCTCATTACGCGTTTAGCTTTCTTGTATGTGCAGATGCGGCATCAGGACCAGCTAAAGGCAAAGAGAACGTGTTAGAAGACGAGCTTTGGAATGAAGACACGACATGGATGATATCAAAGAATCAAGATGACCGAGTTGCAGCTGACCACTTCTCAACACCGCAAGGATCTAACATCTGAAAATCAACGTCTCACGAGCAACGTTCAAGGGGGAGCCTGCTGATACACTCCCTGTTTGCGTCTCGCAAAGACTCTAAAAGATCCGACAACAATGTGAAGAACGAACCATCACGAGCAGCGTCCAAGGGGGAGTTTGTTGATACACTTTATGTGGACGCGACTCGTTGCGGTTCGCCCGTGTTTCAATGTAAAGGCAGGGATCAAGATATCCTCCATCTTGACCCAGTTTAAGAAATGTTAACAAGTTATTCTGCAAGTTGTTCTGCATAATGCTGCACCCCAACGAAGACTAAAGAGTGTTCGTGGATTTGTCCTTGGATGCAGAAACAAGTGGACGAAGACTCCACTTCATGAAGAACCTTATGGTTCGTCCATATACACTCCTTTTAGACGAAGTCTTCTTGTGACGAAGACTCCTTTTGGACGAACACTCAATACATTCCAACGAAGACTTCTCCCCACGAAGACTTCACTGGACGAACACTCTCCATGATGCTTTGGACGAAGACGCTTGGCGACGAAGACTCCTATGGACGAACAATCCAAGGTTCATTGGGACTACATATGGACGAAGAATGATTGTTCGTTGGGATCACATGTGACGAACAACCAAAGGTTCATGGATGTATAGTGTTCGTAGGGTGATCCAATTCTTCATGGGATTTTTTCTGGGCCCAGGACACTCTTCGTAAAGGAGTGGATAAGGTTCGGCTATATAAGCACACTTACAGAAGCGAAGATAGTGAGAGAAAACACAGAACAGAGACACAGAAGTGAGAGAACACAGATAACACAGAGAAGATAGTGTGAGAAACAGGAGAGTTTAGGACTTTGATATTGTTCATCTTGTAAAAACTCTTCTGATATATATACATAGAGCTTTTAAACGTTGAATCTTGTCTATATTAGTGTTCTTTGCTCGGTTTAACTTACCGGTTGGATTCCGCAAAACTGGGTTTGTCGTATAACAAGGATAAGGTTACTAGATCCTCCGCTAGTGGACCTATAGATTAACATATGACCACACATCCTTGGCAAACCTGCAAGAAAGAAGGAGATGGACAAGGGATTCCTACGACTCATTACACACTGGGCAATTAACATCTGAGACCACCCCTCGTTTTATCAACTCCAACCTTAATGAAAGATGGTTTTGAATGGCGCGGCACACGTAGAAGTTAATCTTTTTTGGGAAACCATTAACCCATTCCATATTGCATATGAGATTTGGCATCAATTATTTTTCGATTAACTTCCTTAGCTCTTTCACTGAAAAATGAACGTCACCTTGGCCACCCCAACTCCATATATCCTGACGGTCCTCTAGTAGCCTGCTCGTTTTGTCTTAAAAATTTTGCCTTTCAAAAACTAAACATAAATGATAATTATATGCAAATAAACCCTATTTGGAAATGACATCCACATTAAAAAAAAAGAAACATTTATGAAATCAAATGCATTTGTCATTAAATCCACAAACACAACCTGAAATCCAGACACACAAAAACCCTAATTATTGGGTTGGGTGTGTTTCATAGTTGATTTTCTTTTGAAAAGCGATGTTTCTTCTAAGGCCTGAACCTTTGACTTTTAAGCGAGCTTCACTTTAACTCCAAAAGTTTTGCCATTGGACCCAATCCCCTACCTTGTCTGTGTTTCGTGTTTGATTAACATATACATAAAAAAAGTGTTCGAATTCTTCAAAACAATGGGCATGATAAATGCTTCCAATTTTTAAAGTTGCAAATTGTAAAAAAATAAATAATTTAATAAATAAACTCCCACCCCGAGATGTATCATTTTGGGCGGTTTGGCTTGTTTAGCCGATGTGACATACTCGGGTGGTTTGGTTGAGAATATGCAACCACAAACTTATTCGTTTGTCGAAACTTTTCATACTAACCTAGTCTAATGGGACCATAAACACCTACTAGGTGGTACATGTCTTGTGCCGTGGAATGGTGATGGACGAAAGAGTGGTGTTATTAGGAATGGTAGGGAGGTCCCATATGCAATGCAATGTGCGTTTGTTAGTGCAGGGGGACCAGAGGATGGTACCACATGAAAAATAGAGATAGGGGACAGTGATGCATACGTATACATGTAGCCATGAATACATGGCATTACATGGTTACTTATTACACAGTAATTAAGAAATGTGAATGCATGTAATTTGTTTGATGTTCCTATATTCATTAACTTCCTTTCAGTGATATCAAAAATCATTCATGACAATTCATGTCTTTGGGCTGAGGACCTTAACCTACTTTACTAATAAGTAATAACGCTTTAATTATGTTCTACAAACAGAGAACCGGCATAATATCTAGCTCCCATATCAATCTCAAAAGACTTGATAATTAATTATCATGATATGTTAACATTTTATACAAAAGTTCCCTCTTATTTATCAACCAATGTGACGCTTAGGAAGCTGGACGAGATCTAATAGACAAAACAATTATAGTTTGAAACGTCTTTTGTTATTTTATGTAGAGTAAGTTATACGGATGCCCCTTGATCTGTTTGGTGGACAGTGATAAGTGATCACCCAATTTTGTTATGTATTGAATAAATTTAAAAGTGTAACATCAGCCAAACAAAAGCAGTAGTTACGTCTCAAACCAGCCTAGCTCATGTATATATTGCTAAAGACGTGTAATTTGGGGTAAATTTTGGAAAAATCCCAATATTTTTTTTATCACAAAAACAGATCCATGTTGGACTTAATCGTTTTGTTCACATAACCGAACGAGTCAGAGGTATAAAGTGTCTTTTTAGTTTGGTTTATTTATGTAAGAAGTTTTTATTTATAGAATCATATTTTTAGAGTTTTTGGGTCAGGATTGAATCTTTATTTAGTTTCTTTTTAAGTTGGTTTAGGGTTGTTTTTTTTAAATTTGAGTCTCCTATATAACGGGTCATTGTGTCTTTAGTTGTTATCAAAGAAATAAGGTGATTATAAAAAGTCAAAAAGTGATTAAAAAAGTCAATTTTTGATCAAGGGAAAGAACCTGTATAAGTGTGGGCTTGGGAGAAATATTGAGCATGGGTGATATCATTGTTGACGTTGAACGATGGACCCAAGATTTTTTTCCACTGGGTCTCCTTTTCGGTGTTAAGATTTTTCACAACCAAACATTAGAATTTTCAGGTCGATCGTCGCTGGGGTCGGGCGAGAAACATAATAAAACACGATATCAAATAAAACTACATGATCATTACTTATTAGAAAACACACAATAAAAAACAATGTCATTCGAAATGAAAAAAAAAATCATTATAGATATTTAAAGTTGTTCCGTACGAAGATCAAACGGATATAACTTTGTCAACTTTAAATTCTTTTAAACATTAGACGCACTAAAATTATCATCCGAGCTCAAACTACTACACGTAAGTAGTTCGATAGTTACCTCACTAAAACGTTCGCCAAACTTTTGTATTTGCATATCTAACTCTGTATTATAATTTTTAACCTCATAAATGAGATCCAATAATGTTAGTCTTCTATATTTAAGGCAACATATTAGTGTGAAAAATTTCCATCTATTTTTTTTTCACGAAAAGATGCTACATCTTTAAGAACTTAGTAAATAAACTAAAATATCACTTTAATATAGTTTAGATAGTGTACAACTATGCAATAACATTACTCTTTTTATTAGGATATGTTAGTAAGGAATAAATGATCTTACCTTCCCAATAACAAATAAACCTTTTAGGATTATTCAAAAATCATGTCACTGGGGTTGTTGAAAAAGAGTTAAATGGGATAGAGAAGGGTTGAACCTGTGAACATTTAGTCTGGAGAGTGTGGTATAAAGCCCTTAGGGAGCCAATGAGGTGGTGAAGTGGTAAGGGAGAGACTTGGTGTTCTAAGGGATGCAAGTTTGATTCCTGCCCTTCCATTATTTTCTGCGGCACCTGATGATGATGGGAGATTAGGCGAATAGGTGGAGATCGCTAGTTCGATCCTTGAACTGAGCGAGTTTTACCTCACCGCAGTGTCATGCCTTCGGGCGAGTGTTTACGGGCTTCAGTCCTAGGTGAGGGTTTTCCCCGGTTCGGAGGGGCGTGTGTATCCCGATGTGGTGAATTTCGCCAGTAGCCCATTTGGAGGATTCGTTGGCCGTTCAAAAAAAAGCCCTTAGGGGCTTTATCACGCCACGTCAGATCCACGTCAACGTCACGTCATATGGGGGCTTTAAATCCCCTCTCTTTAACTTGGATGGTATGGTATAAAGCCCCCCTATTAAACAAAATTAAAAAAAAAGATATTATTGGTTGAAGAGATCTGACCCCCACCTGCACACACCTTTAACCTCCGCTATCACGTTGGCGAACAAACTATGGCGCCCCCTTTGAATGCCTCGGTGTAGCCGATAGTGCTATGGAGCATGATGTGGTGGGGTAGCGCCATGCCACACCCACCGGCCTTACCACTACACCATCTTTGCTCGACGACGTCTCCTGCTGGCGTTAGTTGTGATTGTTTACTTAAAGGGGTTTTTCTTATGGAGTCATATTTTTAAGTTTTGGGTTAAACTTATTTACTTTCATTTTAAGTTGGTTTAGGGTTACTTGTTTTTAAAAGTTTGGGTACCCTATATAATTGGTCATGGTATCATTGCAATTGTTAAGTAATTTCAGGTTCATTTTTAATAAGATTGTGTTGATCAAGGTTTAATCAAATTATGTTTTGATGCTTCTGTTTTAACCGATGCGGGCCTTTATAATCCCTTGAATATATACCACTGTTGAAACAAATGTTCCTTTTTACTATAGATATGAACTTTTAACTGGTTACATGTTTAAGGAAAATTGTGAAAGAAATACATAAACTTGGACATTTTTTTCTAATTCCTAGCTTATGTTTCATTAGGAAAAACAAAGTTAAACTCATATATGTCACTCTATTCATATTACGTTTTTATTTGTATTTTCACTGAATTAGTGAATTATTATTTAGGTAAATGAATAAATCGTGACTGAGAACTTAAGTTAAAAAAAAAATTAACACTTAGTATATAAATGCAGAAACGAGTATATGATATCTGAATCTATTTCTTTTAGTTTTCTATAGCAGTTTCAGCTCTAAGATTGTAACTTTCTTTAATTTAAAACTTATTTTATTTTGGAATCTCGAAAACTCTATTAAGAAAATAATAATTTAATTTTTGCTGATTAGAAAATCAAGAGTAAATTGCTAAAATAGTCCCTAACGTTTGTTCACATTTGCTAGATCCATCCAAAAAAAGATTTTTTCTCATATGAACCACTAAGGTTTCAAAAAAGTTGCTAAATCCATCCAAACTTCAGGGACGATTTTAGCAAATTTAATAAAACAAACTTTTTTTTGGATGGATTTAGCAAATGTGAACAAACGTCAAGGACGATTTTAGCAATTTACTCTATTTTTTTATTTTCATCTTTTTATTATATCTCTTAATTAACATAAAATATATTTATTTTTTTATTTTCATCTTTTTATTAAATTTCTTATTTAACATAAAATCTACTAGTTTTTTTTTTTTTTGAATGGCGAATTTCTACAACAGGCGATAGATTCGCACCTGCTTTTGCAGGCCCTCCACCCCACTCTGGCCAAGACTATGTTGTCTTAACCGGGCTCACGCTTGGTATCAGAGTTTGGCTTGGCGCTCCCCGACAAAATTTCCAGCCTACTGTCATATGCGAGTAGTTGCACCCTCCACAAGAGCCGAAAACTCTCTGGAGTAAATGCACTGTAATAGAAAACTCGGGTGTGCTCTGCGGGTTTCGAACCTGTGACCAGGCCTTCACCCACTTCATAATAAAGATTAATCATTTATATTTTACAATTATGAATACGGTTTTATATTTATAATCATCTAACCAAGTCTTTTAAAATGTAAACATTTTACTCATTACTAATCCTTTAATAAAGTTAATTATACGACAAAATCTTTTCAACGGTTTAATTTGTTACCTGTTTAGCAAGAACGTGTATTTTATTTTATAAATGAACAAAAAAATATTGGGTGAAGGCCTGGTCACAGGTTCGAAACCCACGGAGTACACCCGAGTTTTCTATTACAGTGCATTTACTCCAGAGAGTTTTCGGCTCTTGTGGATGGTGCAACTACTCGCATATGGCAGTAGGCTGGAAATTTAGTCGGGGAGCGCCAAACCAAACTCTGATGCCAAGCGTGAGCCCGGTTAAGACAACATAGTCTTGGCCAGAGTGGGGTGGAGGGCCTGCAAAAGCAGGTGCTAATCTATCGCCTGTTGTAGAAATTCGCCGTTCAAAAAAAAAAATAAGTAGATTTTATGTTAAATAAGAAATTTAATAAAAAGATGAAAATAAAAAAATAAATAGATTTTATGTTAATTAAGAGATATAATAAAAAGATGAAAATAAAAAAAATAGAGTAAATTGCTAAAATCGTCCCTGACGTTTGTTCACATTTGCTAAATCCATCCAAAAAAAGTTTGTTTTATTAAATTGCTAAAATCGTCCCTGAAGTTTGGATGGATTTAGCAACTTTTTTGAAACCTCAGTGGTTCATATGAGAAAAAATCTTTTTTTGGATGGATCTAGCAAATGTGAACAAACGTTAGGGACTATTTTAGCAATTTACTCGAAGATCAATTTATCAAGCATTTACTCAATTAACCCAACTAAAAAAACTGGCTAACCAGATTTCAGTTTAAGAAAACGCCTTTAAGAAAATCGATTTACTCATGAACACCTATAAAGTTCCTAAGCGATATTTTTTTTTCTTTTTCAAATTTTCTTTAAAACTTTGGAAAATAGCACTCTTCATGTACAATTTTTTAACTTTAAAGCTTTCTGCGGCTATAATATATTTTCTTTGAAAATATTTGTTTAAATACTATATTCACTCGTTATGTGCCATTAGGATTTAACTAGCCAGCTAAGTATATTGTTGATAAACCCATCCAGGTGATATTAGCGGTTTGTGGGGTCAGATGGACACCCTATGATCTATCAGAAAAGTGAAACTGGCCGAATTGGTACAGTGTATTAAACCTTAAGGATAAAAGGATGCTAAAGTCTAAAGGATAAGTAACTATCAAACCTACATCTTGTTATAATTGACATTGCTGTTGCTTGTAGCCCTAGACCTGTCTTATGGGATCTGCTGCCCACTGTCATTGTTCTAGATTAAAGCTTTCTCTAGTCATCCCATTCACTTGTCTCTCTATATTGAGAGGATGGCCAACCTTCTAACTAAAATGAGCTATTTTGTCCATTTAATCTCATTTCATTGCTATATATTTCATAATCATTCTAAACACATAAATAATTCTTAATTAAAATTTTCATGAGACCACAAGTTAAATTTGGCATACTGAATACGTTAAAATTGTATTACATCCATTCATGCATAATAATATTATAAGTGTTTCATTAGATACGAGTCAAGTTTGAACAAGCGCGGCACCTTACGTTTTAACTTGCATAACGTTCGTGTAACCCAATATTCATAAGTGTTTCATGACGTACTCAAATATAGATGGACCTGCATCATACCTTTTTTTGAATGACCAACAAATTAAGAGAGAAGTCTCTATAAAACCGAGCATAACCTATCACCATTCCACAACAACTAAAAGATCACGTTAGTAAACAATGTCCACCAACAACTTAATAGAATAATATCATCCAAAAATTACAAATCCATACATACTCTCCTACTTTCATACACACAAGCAAGATCATATTAATTATGTATCATCAAAAGCAGCTAAGTATATAACTTTGTTACCTACCAATTGAACATCTTATATAATTTCGTTAAAATAACTTAACTAGTTCTTGACTACTTATTCAATATAACATATTCCAACATGATATATTTATCCTCATTTCACCAAAACTTTACATATAGATTGTATTAGAGTGTGTATATGTACACAACAGTTTAGTTCGTTCTGTCAGTGGTTGGTTAGTTAGTTAGTTAGTTGTTATTCAGTTGGTTGTATTTGTATATATAGAGGCGTGTGATGTATGATTTAGATTAACACAGAAATACAGAAATCAATGAATGCTTGCTAGCCTAATTTCTTTTAGCTTGGTTACTTGATCCAATACACATACATGATGCAATACTAATTAAACATGTTCTTTTCAATAGTTATTTACTTATTAGTAAAATGATATATCTTGATTTGTGAAAAGAATAAAAAAATCATGTTTAATATAATTTTATTTTTTAATATCTAACTGTATCCATCATTTGTAATCTCACCAAGCACATGTCGATTTTCTTTTCATCAAAAACAAACATGATCGTTCTACATATCAATTATCCTAAAATCGTTCCGGTGGTTGACTTGTTACTATATTGACAGGTGACAAATCTGTTTTTGGCGATTTGTGTGGAGACTTCCGAGGAGGCCATACATTCTTGTACTACTCTCACCTGGGGTGCTTAACTACCGAGTTTTAATGGGATCCGCACCAATTTGTCCAAGACATGTTGACGATATTTGAGGCATGGCATGTCTTAAAAGCATCAGTCATAAATTTGATAAATATCAGTCATCCTTTCATGTTTGAGAGAATTCTTTGATAAGCGTCGGTCATTAATTTGAACCTTACGATTTCCCCTTTGACTTTGACTGATGTTATCAAAATCCAATTGATCAGCAATTTCAGGTTGATCTTTATTGAAAGACCCCACGAACATAGATTAGCTACTGTGCAAAAACTATTATTTAAGCGGAATTTCTCGTGTGAAATCTATCTATATTAAGCGAAATCTTTGCTATTCGCGTGTGAACTATTATGCAGAAAGCTACTAAACAAGAACTAAGCTTCTTGCATGGAAAGTAAATCTATTCTCGCGTAAAGTCATGTGAAATCTCAGCTTCTTCTTTGTCTAGAAACCTTAATTAGGTTGCGGTCGTGGTTAACATGTTGCAAGTCTGAACATTAATCAAGATACAAACTTTATGTATCAGAATGACTCGAAATCAACGTTTATCCAAATCGCATGCATCACCTTTCACAAATATGTAAGCTATATTTGAAAACCATACCTTGAGTTCATATTTAGTTAGTGAGACCTAACCTTAACCTCTTTGAAACCAGATTGTAAATACCTCTTGAACGCTCGATGATGTTGCCAAACAAAGATATGCTTTTTTTCCCCACTATATCTCATGAGAAGATGTAACACCCCGAAAATATATATTTTATATTATAAATTTGAAATCGGTGAATGAACAAGATAAAATAATTAGGAATAAATAACCCAGTTAATCATAAGTCTTGAAATAACAAGGAACTTAGTTAAGAAACCCCTTTTATAAAACTTGAACAAGTAAAGGGTCGAATGTTGACAAAAGTAAAAGTTGTTTTAATTTAATAAAAAGAAAAACACCAAAACACATACCAAAGTGTGTGTTCTGGTCGTGTAATCCACAAGAGCTAAAGAAGCTCTCAAAACTCAAACCCTAACTTGCAAAATTGACCAAATCAAGAAAGCAAATAAAGTTTAAATCAAAAACCGAGCTCAAACTAGTGATCACTCAAGTGAGGGGATCACAATGTATGTTAAATTTCGTCTTTTGGTTACTTCTTGAATTCTTGATGAACTTATGAAATCGAAAATTGAGCTTGAATGATTGATATCTTGGTGAAACTAGGATGAATCCATGTTTAGGAACGAACCCTAGTCAATAATTTGATAAATTGGTGTTCATAATAATGAAATTCATAATCACACACTTAGGTGTCAAATGGGTTTTATAGGATGATAAAGAACACTAGAATTTTGATCATAAAATGAGTGTTATTGATTTCCATGAAGTGAATCTAGGTGTTGTTATGCATGCTAGATATAATAAACTTGAAAATTGATGTTTAATCTTGGCTAAATAGTTAATCATGAAGTTGAATGTAGATTTTATAAAATTATGCCCTTTAGGTGTTTGTTAAAATGCATAAATGAAAGCTAAATGTTGAAATTTCGAGTAAAAACACATAATTGAATCATATGGCGAATTATGTGAAATATGATGCGATAAGAGTTCTAAACATGTCATTGGTTGAACTCTATAGGCAAGGGAATTGAATCTTCAAGCGGACAAGCCGGAGCGGACACGCGCTTGAAGGAAAAGCTCTAAAGGTATGTAAATTTAGTTTCGTTACATTATGCATAAACGTTTGAGTGTAGTTTGTTAATGGTGTCATAGTGTAATATACGCGTTTGGTGTGTCATTGAAGTGACGAAGCTCACTCAACAATCAAACGGGTCAAAATAATGGTTAGAATAAGTTTGGCATGTCATTGAAGTGATGGTTTTCACTCGACAAGCAAACGGGTCAAAACTATATTTTAAAACAATAATGTTTGAAGAGACTTGACCGTCACACAATGAGTTGATGTTAAGAGTGCGTAAACCAAGAAAAAAATACGCTAAATTGATTTAATGAACTCTTGATATTGGGCCAAAAGTTCAGAATTATAACCTTGTCGAAATTGTTTAAAAAGTGCATGCTTGAATCATTGATATCAAGCATGACGTTAATGCGTACGCAAACCAGGTGTGGGTGCGAAACACTAATGGTTGATAGCCCGAGAATGGGTAAAAATGCTTAGAATTAATTATGAATAGCACACATGTAATGCAACTTACAAATTAAACGGGTCGAATAATCGAAAAAGGGATTTCTAAGCCAATTGCTTATAAAATGGGTTTTGATGCAAATAAAGATGGTAAATGGATCTGTATTTTAACTACGGACGCATAGGAAAAAGAATCACGTATAACGGACTAGTAGAATGAAAGTTATGATAATTTAAAGTTTGATTTTGGTTAAAAACTTGAGCTGGGCAGAAAATGCAGGTCAAGAAACGGACCTGCTGGAAAATGTCTTCCCCGCGGCACGCGTAGGGATCTCGAGTAACTGTCGCGACACGTGACAAGTGTCGCGGCACGCGACAGGAAGAATGAAGCCTCTCGTGTGGCGCGAGAGGCATGATTTCGAAATTTTGTTTTTATTTTGTTTGTTGAATAAGGAACTTGATTATATTTGTTTATAAGTTATCAAAACTGGCTTTTAAGTTGGTTTTGATCATAGGTGAACGTCAATGACTCCTGGATGAAGATCAAGCGAATATGAAGAACCGAACACATGTGTTTTGAAGCTTCCGCAATTGATCTATTTTGTTTTAGTTAGAAATGATACTTGTAAACATTTGGCACTACATTTTGAATGTTTAAATCTTGTATGGATGTTAAATTGACAATTTTTTGTAAAGTCGCATTTTTGTATAAAATGCGTAATCTAATGTTATAATCGTGCTAATTTCAGATGGGTCTTACTGAAGACGTGGATTACACACTGTGCTTTGACTTTCTCTCTCTGGCCTCTTAGGCTATAAGGTGTGGTCATAATCCTCATGACCACCATGACCCTCCACGTCAGTGCTATGTCATCCACCTCTAATCCACCATCCAAAACCACTACCCTAAGGGTGTGGTCATGACCCAAACCACTATCCCCTTATCTAAAGGAAAAGGAAAGGCTTTCTTGAAAAATGGAAAGGAGAACCATAGTTGTCATGGTTTAATCCACAAAAACCATGGTGGATCAGGCAAGGGGATGGTGTAGCCTTTCATTCATGTTCTTAGACGGCAAATCATATCCCAACCATGATCCCCACACCCTTTAGCCTTAAAGATGAAGATGTGTGTGGTAAAAATGAGGAGATTAAATTGGATCCCTTGCCACTGTTGTTCAGAACCTTTATGAACACGGACACAATGATAAATTACGAACAATCGAATGAATAGCTATATTGAATGTGAAAGTATAAGTGATTCTGATGATTACAATTGAAACATAAAAACCCCATGTATACTAAACGAGCATGTGCAATTGTAGAGACGTGTCTCTTCACTAATGGTTGTGACTCTTGAACTTATGGATGGGATTAAAGATGAAGAGGTGTGCCTCCTTGTTTCTCCCTTGCTGCCATCGATCAACAGGTGCGACTCCAGGAGGTCTCGTATCCTTTAATTTGAGATGGTTACAATCTTCCATCTTTCCACCTTTGGCCCTTGTACTTCATAACTACCCTAATTTTAATATAAATTATTTACATAACGACCCTTTAACTTGGGATGTGAGGGATTAGAACTTCATTCACCCCCCCGAATCACGAACAACCTTGAGTTGTTGTAGGTATTCAACTTGCTTGACTTGCAATAGCATTAGTTCTTCTTCGAACGCAAGATGAGCCTCTTCGTCCTTCTCTTTTTCCTTGTTTTTTCGCTTGCTACACTCGTATGCAAAATGACCGAATTCAACACATTCATAACACTTGAACTCGCTCTTGTCTCTATTTCCTCGATCCATATTTCGTCCACGTCCTCTTCCTCCTCTTAACGAACTTCGTCCACGTCCTCTACCTTGACTTTGATTGCCAAGTCCTTTTCCATAATGCCAATTTCCGGAATGATTGTCTTAACTTGCCATTAAGAGATTTTTGTTCTCCGGTTCGTTTTAGCTCTTGAGGCGTTCTTCAAATGTTGTAATCCTACCAACTGCTTCTTCAAATGTCATTTTATCTATTTATGAATACTGCTCAATGGATGCCACAATCGGTAGAAACTTCTTCGGAAAAGAGATTAGTGATTTCTTTAAAATCATGCTTTATCTTTTTTTTTTCTAAAAATTAATTATATCAGTCATTTGTAATCTCACCTAACACATGTCTTTTCATGAGAAACAAACATGATCGATTCTACATATCCATAACTATTAATCCTAATTTAAGTAATTATAGTAGTTGACTTGTTATTATATTGACAAGTCAAATGTTCTACTAGCATATTTATTTTTAGTTGCTTGGATGGAGACTTCTTCTGAGGTTATATATCCTTGTACTACTCCCACACGAGGCTCTTAACTACGAAGTTCTGATGGGATCCATAACCAATGCACCTAAAATGTGTTAACGATATTTGAGGCATGGTATTTCTTATAAGCCAAACATCCATTTTGTCTTATAATGTTTTCTTAAATCATCCTTTCATGTTTGTGAGAATTCTTTAATAAGCATTAGCCATAAATTTGAACCTCAAAATCCCCCCTTGACTGATTCTATCAAAATCTAATTGATCAGCAACTTCAGCTTCATTATCACTCATCACTCAGAACCTACAAACGTAAAATAGGTAATGTGTGGAAATTATTATTCGAGCGAAATGTACTTCTCGCATGAAATATATCTTAATTAAGTGAAATCTATGCTTTTCGGATGTAAGCTATTATGTAGAAGGCTACTAAACAAAAAAATGAGTTTCTAATGCGAAAAATAAGCCTACTCTCAAGTAAAGTTATGCGAAATCTCACCACCTTCATTATGTAGAAACCCTAATCTTGCTGTGGTGGCGACTAACATGTTGCAAGTCTGGAAATCAATCAACATACAAAGTTTATGTATCAAAATGACATGAAATCAATGTTTATCCTAATCTCATGCATTGCCTTTCACAAATTTGTAAGCTATATTTGAAAACCTTGTCTTGAAACCTTATTTAGCGAGACCTAACCTTAACCTCTTTGAAACCAGCTTCTAAGTACCTCCTGAACGCTCGATGATGTTGCTAAACAAAGATGTGCTTTTTTCCTATGATCCATCACGAGAATATGTGGATTCCACATCTAGCTTCGAGTTTCTCTCTTTAACACTCTCTTTTTAAGATGAAGATGTGGGTGGTAAAAATGAGGAGGTTGAATTGGATACATTGCCATAATAGGGTTTTACAAGGTCAACTAGCAAAATGCCCTCTCACATATTAAAGTATCCTCGAAGAAGATCCACAATCCTTGTTCATCGTGTATCGTCTTTTAATTTACAGGGTTCCATAACATTCATCGCGTTCTTTTTTTCAGGGAAAAGATCAAATCGAGGGTAAAAAGTGTTATATATAAGTTGTAGTATTATACAGAGTTATAAAAAGGTTATATGGTGTTATATACTAGTCATAGTGTTTTATAGCGATTTTTAGTGTTATATTTTGTTTTGTAGTGTTATATACTTACTTCAATGTTATGAACTGTTGAATGGTGTTTTTGTAGTGTTATATTCTTATTACATTGCTGAATTGTGGTTGCAGCGTTATATATAATGTGGTAGTGTTATACATATTTATAAAAGGTTTATATGGTGTTATATACTATCCGTAGTGTTTTATAGTGATTTATAGTGTTATATCTTGTTTTGTAGTGCTATATACTTATTACATTGTTATAAACTGTTGAATGGTGTTTTGTAGTGTTATATACTTATTACATTGTTGAATGGTGGTTGCAGTGTTATATATAATGTTGTAGTGTTATACAGATTTATAAAAGGGTTATTGTTTTGTAGTGTTATATACTTATTACAGTGTTATAAACTGTTGAATGGTGTTTTGTAGCGTTATATACTTATTACATTGCTGAATGATAGTTGCAGTGTTATATATAATGTTGTAGTGTTATACAAATTTATAAAAGGTTTATTGTTTTGTAGTGTTATATACTTATTACAGTGTTGTGAACTGTTGAATGGTGTTTTGTAGTGTTATATAGTTTGCTGAATGGGTGGTTGCAGTGTTATATATAATATTGTAGTGTTATACAGAGTTATTCGTAGTGTTTTATAGAGATCTTAAAAAAACAAATTCGTATTCCTATAAATAAGGGTGGCGGTTATGAAAGTTATGAATTAATTGAATCAATGATAAAATTACTCATTTACCCTTTTGAATTAATTTAGATTGAGAACACATGTAATCTCTACAATATTTCTCACACTTTTAACCTTTTTTACAATAACCCTACCCTATATATATATATATATATATATATATATATATATAGGGTTGAGTTCATTTCAGAACTCTAAATAACTACAAAACTTTCAGAACTCCTAATAAACAATCATTTTATATATAAGTTTTTGTATTTATGATCTTTTTATCATCTATTATATGTATTTCTTTGATTACATACATGTTAAAAGTAGTTTACACATGTTTAATTGGCAAAATTATATATATGTGTCATAACTAATTACATATATGTAAAAAACTAGTTTACATATGTGTAATTATAAAATTACATATAAAAAATGATAAAATTACTCTTAACATGTATGTAATCGTAAAAATACACATAATAAATGATAAAATTATCCTAAACATAAAAATAGATAAATAAAAAGATTGTTTATTAGTAGTTCTGCGAGTTCTGTAAATATTTATGGTTCTGAAATGATCTTGGCCCTATATATATATATATAGGGGAAGGTTCATTTGAGAAGAAATTTAATGTGAGAAGAAAAAGAAGAAATGGCATATTAGTAAAATATTATTTCATTTATAACTCATATCATTAATTTTTAACTCTTTAGTTAATTAGTCAACTAATCATTAATTATCCTACATATAATCTACAAAACCTACACATATCAAAATTTTCCTGCATATACCCTACACATTATAGAATTTTATCCTACACAGTCGAAATTTATCCTACACACCTCGAAATATGTCCTACACAACTCGTAATTTATCCTACACATCTAGTAATTTATTCTACACTTTAAATTAAGTTGTTTTTTTAATTTAGAAAAAGTATATATTTTGAAAAAGAGTTACAAATTTAATTTAGTTAGTTATTAAAGGGGAAGAATACAAATTAATGATTTTTGTAAGTTTACCAATATACCCTTATATTAAAATTAAATGCAAATATTAAATGAAGTAAAATGAAGCATTCTTATTGGTTGGAACTTCTTCTTTTTTTTCTTACAAAATTTTTTTTCTCATTTGAACCCTCCACTATATATATATATATATATATTTTTGAAAACAGAGTTGCATATAAAATAGATAATTTTTTGATATCATACGCCGTATCAAGTGCCGATACTGTACGAGTTGACCAACAAAACCCATACCAACCGAACAATATTAGTATTGGTATAGTTGTTATTGGAACCGCCGAACCGGTACCATTATTCATTTTTTTGGTTACACGACTTTAGTCTTTAAGTTACATGTAATAACTTTTATGTAATGAAATCATTGTAATTTTTTTTTTTTAATTTGTATCATAAACCATATATACCGAGTACTAATACCGTCACGAACCGTGTAGTGTTTAAAATAATGTATTTTATGGTCAATGAAACTGACTGAACCCATGTCGACCGAACAATGTCAGCACCTGCATCCGTATTATCGGTAACCAATATCGGTAAGCAATTTTATGGTTTACAATCAATTAATGTACATATTTTGTCTTTCCAAATATATTACTTTGTAAAATTTTGAATATATTATTGCGATGTGTTTAATTTTTCGTTTAATTTATTTTATTTAAATCGAAACAACCACCCGACATATAAAACAAATACATAAAAGTTAAGAAAGAAAGAGCTTCATGATCCATCGTATCCAATTGACTTTCGCTACCTGCTCATATCCATGACCCACATCCAGCCTGATTTTATTTTGAAACACAAACTCTTTCGCTTTATTTTAATTTTCTATTTTTCACTTTATAAATAATACAATGTTTGAAATAAAAGTTACATGTGAGTTATTAAACGCTTTCATTAATAATTACCAACCTAAAACACCTTTAATAGATCAATAAGTATAGAAAACATTTTTTTACAGGTGAACTTCACAACAGACGGCTAATTCACACCCGCAAGACGCAGACCCGCCACCACTCATTGCCAGGACTATGTTCTCTTAACCGGGCCCACGCCTGATCGAGATGGCCCACGCCCGAACGTGTCAAACGCTCGAGGGGCAAAGGCATGCTGATTATCCTCACAAGTTTTCGCGTGCTTTTTCACCTTTGTTTGACTCTGCTTTTAGTAGATTAGGGTTTTCTATTCAGAAGGGGATGGTGGCACAGTTTGTTGCCCGTCTACCTATTGTCCTTATGTAATTTGCCCCACGTATGAAATTAAATTACAGTTGACAAAAAAAATAGTTTTTAATAATAATTCCAAGAGTTAAGCAGACAAATACTTTGCCCTTTTCTAAAAAAAAAAGTAGACAAATACTATATTGATTTTTTTTTCCAAACTCAATACTCATTATTGATTTTTCAGGACAAATAAAAATAGACGATGTAGCATTTTTGAACGTGACAGCATTCTTCCTTTTGGGTAGTATCAACGTTTTTCCTTGTGTTAATTAAAAGAGAGTAACGTATGAAAATGAAGATAGTTTCTATTAATTCTATTAGAGCAATATAGACAAGAATTACATCATAAAAGAAGTTTGGGATCACTAGCACATACAGACTAAATTACAAACAAAAAAAAAAACCCTCTATTTTATGTTTACACCAGAACGTAAACTCTATCTTTTGTTTTCAATAATTACAAAAAAAACATATTCGATGTTTGCAAACTCTTGCACGTTACGTCATTTGACTATAACTCAGTTAGTTTAATGGTTAAATTTGACCAAGTTAACCACACATTTGGATATTTTGGTCATTTCACTCTAAATACTAAAATGAATAATCATAAAAAATAACCAAGTTAACCACACATTTGGATATTTTGGTCATTTCACTCTAAATACTAAAATGAATAATCATAAAAAATAATAAATAAACATCTAGTACATTTTTAGAAACATCAAGTACATTTTTAGTAATTATTGAAGACAAAGGAAACATCAAGTACATTTTTAGTAATTGTTGAAGGCAAAGAATAGGATAGAGTTTGCAAGCTAGTATTAACAGGTGTACCTATTGGCACACCCATTTGACTATCTACACACCTTAAAAGGTGTTTTTTGTCTTTATATGCACACCCTGCAGCGTCGAATTTTGGCCAAAACGCAGCGTTTTTGTCCGGTTAACCAGACAAAGACTGACGGGTTTCTGACGGGTCTGTTGACCGGACCAAAACGCCGAGCTTTGGCCGCGTTTTGGTCATGTCAACCAGACAAAAGACTGACACCCGGTCTGGTTGACAGGACCAAAACGCGGCCAAAGCTCGGCGTTTTGGTCCGGTCAACAGACCCGTCAGATACCCGTCAGTCTTTGCCTGGTTAACAGGACAAAAACGCCGTGTTTTAGCCACAGTTCGACACTGCAGGGTGTGCATATAACATAAAGTACGATTAATTTTTGTAATTTACTCTAACTAGTTTGTAAAAAAAGACCAAAATTCATATTTAAACTGACATGGCAGCTAAAATAAAATCAGTTTTAATAAGTCAACACCAACATTTACCTTTTTAAAAAATCCTATAAATAAGCAACAACATTTAGTTTAAAGTTTTAATAAGTCAACACCAACATTTATCTTTTTTTTTTAGCCCATGGCTTTATAGCCTAGTGACATTATGGGGGTAAGATAAGACTTTGGGACCTATAGGTCTTGGGCTAGATTCTCACAAAGGAGGTTTTCCCATATTTGTTGGGTTTCCTCCTGAATTGGTGAATATGCATTATGCCTAATGGGGATGGATATGATCGGGTGGTTCTGCTGGTGGTACGATGATACTCCAGTGGTCCGTCAGTGATCCAAATTAGCCGTTCAAAAAAAAAATCCCTTTTTTTTGAAACACACCCAAAGCCAAGGGTAGAATCACTTTAAACTAAATGTTGTTGCTTATTTATAGTGTAGAATGTAGAATGTAGAATAGGTTGGACACGATACTATCATTGAGATATCGAGTCCCTACTTGGTGATTGTCAATGTAGGCTTTGTAATTGTTTGGATAATATTTTTGAATTATGTTTAATCACTGTCATGTTTTCTTTGTTTCTTTTTCTTTAGTTACTCACACAAATAGTCCTTATGATTTATTAAAGAGTTAATTACAAGTTTTGTCATTTATCTATATACCATTTTACAGACGGTGTCCTTTGGTGCAAAATTTGACAAGTTTTGTACTTAATGTTTCAGAATCTTGCACGGTATGTCCTTTGAGCTAACTCAGTTAAATTTTCTTGTTAAATCTGATCACCCAAGGGTATTTTAGTCTTTTTACCTATTTATTTAATATTATTTTAAAAATAAAACGATTTTTTATAAATGATATTATTATTATTATTATTATTATTATTATTATTAATACCCCTTCTCTACGACTCTCTCTACCAGAATACCAACATCGCCAACGTACACCTCCCACCACCACTAAACCCACCATCATCATCCTACTGCCACCCAAACTCCACCAACCCAAATCACCACCACAACACACCATCCACCGTGCCCTCTTGCGGCCGCCCCGGTTAGAACCACAGACCCAAAAAAACACTCTCTTTCACAAAATTTAAAAAACAAAGCCAATTATTTCTGTTAACACCTCCAAAACAAGCTCGAAAAGGTACTTGACCCAACTTTGAATAAATCTGCCCAATTGCTCAATTGTAGACTTCAGTGCTTCTCTAGGGACCTTTAATCCTTGGATCCCCACCATCGCCACTGTACACCTCGAATCGACAACCACCACATTCTGTGTTACAAAAACTCATCTTGAATCTCAAAAGCTTAATGCAACTAAATCTGAGCAGTAATAAGATCTTCTTCGTGACAGATCTTAGAAAACTAACAATGATATGCAGAGCGTTATTGAACCAAAATGGACTCACCAGAGAAATTCTGGCGTCAATCGGTGAAATCTACCGGATTGCCGATCTAGATCTGTCAACAAAGATGAGTTCTGGAATAAATCGGTTCAATGCCGATGTTATCTAGATGCTAAATCTAGACAGTACATGAATCTCCGACGAGTTTGTTGAGAAATTCTGATTTAAACAGAGTGAATTTGAGAGAGAGACTTAGAGAGAGAGAGAGAGAGAAGGAGAGAGAGAGAGAAAACACTATAGTAGGGACAATGTTTATATTTGTAAAAAAATACATATGATAAATACAATTAACTCTAAAGAAATATAAACTCATTATATTTGTAAAAAAATACATATGATAAATATGCGACATAAAAATACTTAATAATTATATTCCAAAAATTAATATACATACAATTACCAAACGTCTATTATGAGGGAAAACACTATAGTAGGGACAATGTTTAGTTTTTTTTATTGTTTTTTATATAACTAATTTTAAAAAGAAATGAGATAAATATAAAACTCATACATATTATCTCAAATATAATACACACATATTATTTTTATCTTTTATAATATTCGGACCTACAAACATTTATTTCGATTCTTTCTTTAGTTTATTTAATATTATATTATATATCAATGTGTCACGAACCAAACTGTTGTCGACCTAAAGTATACCGCAAAGCACACGAAATCCCACTACTTCATTACATTTATAAAAAAAAGCATGGTGCATATATTCATAAAATATATAAAAAGTTAGTATATGTGTAACAAAATTGTGTATTTATATAAATTGTCAGGGTGTGAATCCATTGCTTCCATGTCGTCTTTCTTCCATTGAATCCCTCTCTCTCTCTCACGCATATATACACATTGTTTCTACATTCAACCGCAAATTCGCATATTGATTAAACTAAACAAAGAATCATAATAAAAATTTGTAGGTCCGAATACAATAAAAGATAAAAGAATGTGTGTGTATATTATATTTGAGATAATATGCATGAGTTTTATATTTATCATATTTCATTTTTTAATTTAGTTATTTAATAAATTAATTAAGAAAACTAAACTTTGTCCCTACTACAGTGTTGCCCCTCATAATATGCGTTTGGTAATTGTATGTATATTACATTTAAGAATATAATCATTGAATACTTTTTTATGTAGCATATTGACAATTGTTTTTTTTACAAATATAATGAGTTTTTATATATTTTAGAGTTAATTACACAGATAGTCATTGTGGTTTATTGAATGCAACGCCTTTGAATACTAACAGAACAGTATATAAGGGTATTTTAGTCATTTTACGTTGATTTAACAGAAAAATTAATGGCAATTAGCCTTAATACTCAACGATGTTAGTTTCAATAACAGAAAAATTAACAACAGTTAGCCTTAATACTCAAAGGTGTTACTTTTAAGAAATCACAAGCACTATCTATATAAATAACTCTTTATATTTTTTTTAACGACAAATATGATTATATTAATCAACAAATTTGTACTAGCACAACATACACACCAAGATTACAGTTTTCTAATTATTACATCAAATTTACACCATATAGACCATGTCAACCATTCTAGCTTCATCAGATTTTTAATCCATAAAATTTGATAAATTCTTCACTTCATCCACCACGTTGTATGTGTTGCTCGCTTTCCTTTACTTGAGAATGCAATTCCATAGCCTCATTTACTAAGCCAATGTTACCATGAGGGAATTTTCCACCAAATATTAATCACTGTGACGTCAAAGTGTTTCTGCAAAACTCTCAAAATATCAATTATATATTGCATGATTTAGGAAAAAATATTAAGAACGAGGATGTATGTTTATGTCATAAAACTTTGATCCTCAATAGAGCAATGACTTTCGTTTTCAAGTTGATGAACCATTACGACGTTTAGTTGAGATGGCACAATGCTCCGTTAAAGAGAGTGTTAGTTGACGATTAAAACTGTTGATAGTTAATTTGTATATCATTTGTAGATGCTCTATCAAAAGTGACTTAGTTACTACTGATGGTTTATTTCTATTGGCAGTAACTTAGTTATAGCTAAAGATTAGACTTGGTCATTAGTAACTTAGTTACTATTAATTACCAGGTTGTTATTGATCATGTAGTTGTTGTGATCATGTAGCTGCTGATGATAATATATCTGATACTAGTGATCAAGTCGTAGTAACAACTCAAGTACTACTGATGATAAGCTAAACTAGCGAGACCTCCATTAGTGGCTCAATCCTAAGGCCTCGCCACCAGCTTCGTCACCGGCTCGCGCTAGAGGTGCCTACCCCTTGAACCCACCGAGGTTCCCAGGTGTAGGAAATTTGATTAGTCTCGAACACTTGTATACGCCACACCTCCTAACTTATATTGACGTTTAGCTGGATATATCTTTGGTGTTATAAATAAATCTCAATTAACTAAAATGATTTCATGACATTAAAGTCACTAAAACTCAACAAATTTTATAGTTAGCTTGAATATCGTGCCATTTTGAACTCCTAATGAAATGTCATTCCATCCCGGGTGTCTGTCATAATGAAAATTCTAATAGAAAAATACGAGGTAAGTCGTCTTTGTGTTATTTTTCATCAAACTATTTGACAGATCAAGTTGAACTTGATGAAATAAATTGAAGAAACAAAAAGAAAAGTAAGCATGGTAGGTAGGGGTGTTCAAGGTCGAATTATCCGGTTTTCGTATATTCGAAAATTTCAAATAGTGAATATTAATATTCGAATTCGCATCCAAAATTTTAGATATCCGATTTTCGGATTCGGATATCTGAAATTTTGTATACAAATTAGGATATTTAAACCAATATCCGAATTTATAAGAAAAATTAAAAAAATTCCATTTCGTGCACAGATTAAAACTAAACATGTATTTGATTTCCAAATTTCCAACATTAAAAACAAAAAAAAAACATTTATAAATCCACATCCGTATATGATGATTTACTACTTTTTTAATACTATTTTATATACTATTTTAAATTAAAGATAATGCTCATATAATATATATTTACTATTTTTTTAGTTTTCAGATATCAGATAATCCGACTATCCGAAATTTTTATAAATCCATGTCCAAATCTAAATCCGAAAATTCGGATTACCTAATTTTCGGATATGGATTTTCATATATTTCAGATTCGGCGTTGGATTTGGATTATTTTAATACTCCTTAATGATAGGCTAGTTAAAAAATACGATGAGTTGAAACCACACGCATTTGGTATATATTTTTTCTGTCACACCTATTTAAGTGATAGATTCAGCATTAGATTTGGATTATTTTGACACCCTTTAACGATAGGCTAGTTAAAAAATACAATGAGTTGAAACCACATGCATTTGGTAGATATTTTTTCAGTCACACCTGTTTAAGCGATATTTTTAAAACTACACTCATTTGATTGTTATTTTTTTATTCAGACCTATTTGGTTAAATACACCTATTTAAGTAGCTACATCCGACTAGACCTGAGCCAGTCTCTCCTCTACCCCCGCTAGAGGTATCTGTAACACCTCGAAAATTTATGTCCCATAAAATAACGACACGTGTCATGTAAGACAAAAGTGTTATAAACCCGGATCTAGTTAAAGATGTATGGTAGGATTTAAAAGCGTCGACATGTTAATTAAATACCTCTGAGCGACCTAGTTATGAATCCCAAGACCCTAATCTATATTATAAACATCTGATATACATTCAAATCCGGTAATTACTAGTAATAATTGATTCAAATTGCAAGAATGGGATCCTATGAGGACGTGCACGACAAATCTTCATTCATAGCCCATTTCAAAAGAATCCAAGACATTTTTGAAGCATGGCAAGTTGACATAACTGTTCAAGCATGTTCAAGAGGTCCCATACTGATAATAAAGGTCCAAATTTGAAGTGGTAAAGTTGCATGATCAAAGCTTTAAAGTTTGCAATTTTTTTTTGTTTCCTGACGAAGGCTTACAGACCGCAAAGACTTGGTCTTACGGTCCGTAAAGAGGCTCTTACGGACCGCAAGACCCCCCGCTTACGGTCCGTAAGGCAGTCCCAGCAGCAGAACACCCACAGGTGTCTGTCCAGCCCGTTTAACCGACTTAAATTGCAAATTTTCAATACCATGTGCAGCACAAACTAGTTGTTAGGCACTAGGGACACTTGTATTGATCATGGATCAATCCTAGAGTTGTTTGGCATGATCTTGATCAATCAAGATCACTATATAAAAACCCACATTATTTCAAATTTTGATCATTCATTCACACTCAACTTCTGATCATTTCTGGAGCACAAGATCAGTCCCCAAGCATCTCTAGTCGTGCATAGGACCTTGGTAAGCTTCCTTGACCTTCCTTAATCGTGTTTTACTTAGTTAATTAGCTTAAAGTCAAACCGTCGTAATTAAGGTTTGACTTAACGATTAATCACTAATGGTCCAGTGATTAGTCAAATTGAAAGTAGTTATAAGTTGGTAATTATGTGGGCTTTAAACCCTTAAAAGGGCGCCCTCTGATTCCCGCTCTAACTAGATCAAATGTCGGGTCAAACTTAATCCGAAAAAGCCAACAGAATCTCAACTTTCGAATTAACGCATAATTAGCAATATAGAAGACGTGTAACCTGTTTTACCACTCATATAACCTGGTAATCAATGCAAAACCATGTCTAAGCATGTCCGACCCGACAATTTTCAATTTTGGACCGGTTCGGAACCGAAAGTCGCATAGTTTGACCATTGCCTTGACTTTCAGTTCTGACCCATATTAGCATGATTTAGAAATGCCTTAGAGCTTCATTAGGACCAGGTTATATGATTTGTATAACCCTCTGTGATTGGCTCGTTGATTGTCCGATTCATTTACACGTTTCCGTTAATTGCTTAATGTTGACCATAATGCCCATTTGACCTTGAAACGAGAATTTTGGAAATGTGAGAGGACAATAATCTTTGTTACTGATTTATAAACATGTCCCTAAAATTTCACATCAGTTGGAGGTCTAGATTAGGAGTTATGCTCAATGGCTTAATTAGAACGCTTTTTATTAATTAAACGGCGTCATTAGCGTAAAGCCTATCTAAACCCAATTTTTGACACCAAAACTTTTACCCACAGATGTAATATAATATTTTGGGATTTTTGAAGATTTTTAATTATTTTTAAACTAATCATAACATAGGGTTATTGCCTTGATTCGGTTATTACCGATTACACCCTTTTCGTTTATAAAATGAGTTTTGCATAGCATTTTGATACCAAGTCTTTGGCTACTGATTTTATATGTTAAATGAAGTATTTTGAACTTTATAAACTGATCAGAAAACTCAGATTTCCTGTTATAACCCGGAAATCACTTAAAACGACTTTTTACGCGTTTAAAACGCATAGTATAGGTTAAAACCATTTTTGTCATGTAAGACTTATCACCTACTGATATAACTTATTAAAATGAGTAATTTTACTGATTAATTCAGACCCGAACATCAGAAGTTATATTTAATTCCTTTTTTTATTTCTTAAAATGACCAAAATACCCTTACGGGGCTTAATTTGAGATTAAACTTGTTTTGGGCATAATGGAAGGTATCCTACTGATATCACAACATATTTAAAGCATATTAACTTAGGAAACCTGTTCGTGACTCATTCGGTTACCCGTTATGCGTTATTCGCGTTCGGTTCAGTTTATGTAACTAGTTTGCATAAATTAGCCGAAACGGGTCGAACCTTAGCATTTTTATCTCAAAATCCAGAATGTGTTTAGTTTACCCATATTATACAAGTCTTCAAACTTGTCGGGTCTAAATCACATTCTATTCCAGTCTCGCTTAATCATGCGTTCGAACCGTATCTTCCTTTAAAACTAACCGGTCTAAGTTTAGGCTTAATTAAAGACCCGTTAGAATTCTAATAGGTTATTATAAACCTTCGTTCCAGAATAGGAGACCCAGTAAAATCTACGTGCCCTCGCTTGTTGTGATTATTACTTGCAAAGGTAAATACTTTTAACTTATTTTCCCTATACGGGATTGGGGTATGGTATATAAAATACCGCTTGGTCGGGCATTGAATCTTTAATCGAATGGAGGTTAATTCATTGAAATGACCCATTTAAATTGTTTTGTTGCTTAAAGCCTTTGGGAGGTTAATGACCATGTCCAGGATATCCTTGGCATCATTTTACGAAATGGCCACGACCTAAGCACGGGGTGTAGGCGTACACCCGATGGTGCATAAATAAATAATAAGGTATAACCGCCGGTTTCGGGAATAAACCGCCGCGGGACTATACCATGTGGTGTGTCTATTAAGCTCTAACCCGGTGTCAACCCGGACTACTGAACGCATAAGAAACATGTAATTCTTTTACAAGATTATATTCAAATAATTATCCCAAGTTATAAAATGTTTTGTGCCTCGTGCATTTAAATCGACTTTCTAAACCTTTTCAAAATGAGTCAGTTGATTGTATTTACCAGTGTAAACTGACGTATTTTCCCAAAAAGATTAAGTGCAGGTACTACTCGAAATAGGCTGGCTTTCTCCTTAGCATCAATACGAGTCTCGCAAGCTTGGATGCATTTCAGGCTGTTGAACAAAGTTTCTTTTTATTTGATCCACCTGTGGATTATTTTCAACTATTTTGTGATACTTGATATTACAATTTTATTTGGTTGAAATGAATCTATCTTTTGCTTCCGCTGTGCATTTATATATTGTGTTGTTTGACTATAATGATATCAACTACGTCACGATACTCCCCCACCGGTAATACGTGGAAATATCGGGGTGTGACAAGTTGGTATCAGAGCCAACACTGAGTGAATTAAACACTAGCCTTTTGTGTTTAATCTCAGTTACACAATTGCACATTCCTAAATTTTCGAGTCTAGACAAAGAACTTAGGACTAATCCAAATTGTTTTAATTTTAACTTTGTCCTGTATGTTTCTTTGTTGTATCTTTCATTTGTTGTAACAGGAAATATGCCACCGAGGTTTCAAAGAGGAGGACGAGGTAAGGGGCCAATCAACGCCCCCAACGATCACGAAGCCGAACCTTCACATTGGCGAACTCCTTTTGCTACCATGAGTGCCGATCCTCAAGGAAACTGGAGGACCTCTTTGGAGCCCGCTAGGTGATCTGCCTC
The DNA here is from genome assembly GCA_030545235.1 of Helianthus tuberosus. NCBI lineage: Eukaryota > Viridiplantae > Streptophyta > Magnoliopsida > Asterales > Asteraceae > Helianthus > Helianthus tuberosus. The sequence continues at coordinate 28,527 of JARYGA010042003.1, forward strand.
GATTAGCTCAATGCCTCCGTATCGTCACTCCTTTGGGCCGCAATCACAGAACGAGCCCGATGACTCACGCCACTCCTTCTTGCCATTGCAGCGATCCCTTTCGCACCATTCCTTTGGCGACCCCACTCCTGTCTTTCAGGGCCGGTTTAACCCGACAAACTATATTCAAGAACCAGTGGGTTTTAACCCATTGGGACCAGAGGATCATTTTTACGGCGATCATGCCATGGATATGGATGAGGACACCGACCCTGTTGAACCACCGACTGGAACCCCCACGCACCCTATTGAAGTCTCTGATGGATCATCCTTCCATGGATCACCCTACCGTGGTCCTGACAGCTACCAAGCAAGGTTCAACCAGTATGAGTGGTATTTTACACCCTCTCACCATTCATCGCCTCACCAGCAGCAGCAGCAGGATCCCTCCGAGGATTCGCGTTTCATGGCAGTCACGCCACCGCCACCACCACCGCTAGTTCATCAAGCACCTCCAGAACCACCAAGGCGTAGAAGAACAGGCGCACGAATGTCCGTTCAAGAAAGGGGTTTTCATTTTAGCACCCCCCATCACTCAAGTGGCAGTCACTATCCGCCACTGCATGAAGACCCACAAATGGGTGGACCTTCAAACCCAGTTTCAGAGGCGAATTCTGCACCAGTTGCACCACCACCGCCTCCATTGGGATTTGGAAATCCAATACCTACATACGCCGGTTCCACGGCGTATAATCCATTTGAGCAGCTGGCTCACACTAACTATAACTATGCTGAAGCCGACCCATACCTCGTAGCGGCAAACTACAACGCCCTTCATCCTGAAGGACCATATGGAACTCCCTGGGGAGTGGGATACCCAACTCATGGGTATCAAATACCTGCTCGACCACCGATTCAGCACCAGCCGCAGCCACCACGGTTTTCCCCACCGGAACAGGAGGAAATCCTCCACAGACTAAACAGGGTGGAGCGAGAATTTCAGGAAGAGCGTAGGAACAACCGGGGATTTCTCAAGGGACTAGCAAGCTTGTTAAAAGGAAATAAGAAGAGGGATCATTGAATCCCTATATGTATTGTTGTATTTCCTTATTTTAATCAAGTCCCTGCGTGGACATTTAGCTATGTACTTAGTCCCTGCGTGGACTTGTCTTTCTGTAGTCCCTACGTGGACACCTATCTTAGTCATCAGTCCCTGCGAGGACTTGTACATTCAGTTTAGCCCCTGCGTGGGCAAGTTATTTCTGTTAAAAGTCTCGTTTAGGGCAATATGTACTCCTTTTAATGTTTAATGGAATGTTAAATTTAAAATTTTCATTTTTATCATTATATTCATAATATATTATACATGAAATAAATAAATCAAAAATCATTCCTCTTAAAAAAACAATCTGCCTATTAAATATTAAATAAGAATCTTAAAGGTATAACCTAGCCTGCATGTCATTATAAGACTTGGCCAAGATGGTAAGACCTATTTAAAAAGATTCAAATCCCTGTTAACATCTAAAAAACATGTTAACGCTCCTGGCAGACGTGATTCGTTAAAATCACACACGTCATTCTTATAATAGGATTCTTCAAAAGATTCATATCCTAACCTGATGATCTATAAATCATGGGTTTAAACCATCAATTAAGATGATCATATATTAAATATCCATAGGTAATGTAGTGCCTACGGGCCATACTCATTGTCATATAAGAAAAAAGACAGTAGTAGTCTATGGGCATGTTTGGCTTAACTTATTGGTGACTTTTCCAAAAGTCCTTTTGGCAAAAATAAGTCAGGTAATCCTGACTTTTGCCTTCAAAAAAGGACTTTTGCCCTTAAAATGGAAAGCCAAACACTTCTCAAAAGGACTTTTGCCCCTTCAAAAGTCCTTTTTTCTTCAAAATAAGGAACCCCAAACACCCAGTATGACTCCCTGTCAGAAAAAGGTAAAGAACTATGTTCAAACCTTAATGCCTTGATTCTCTGAAATCATGGCTTATGATTTAAAATGTCCCTGTGACTAGGCTTTTTTTGCCACTAATAATACTGTTATTGTTTTATAATTAGGATAAATTATAATAAAAATCCTAAATAAATATGATTAACAAATTAACAAAATATGGTCTATGTTTACCATGGTTAATGAATTGCCATAAAAGACAATTCCATAATAAACTCCCAAATAAATTATTGTCAATATCTTATGTAACAGTTCAAACTACATGGCTGACTCGGATGAGATCAACAGTCACCCAAGGGAGAATCATGATAATACCTGAATTAACGTAGCGGGTGCAGAACTGCAGGCAATGATAGACAATGCCATTACTCGAACTTTGGATAGACAGTTCCATGAATCCAGTAGTACCCATGCGAGGAGCCAGTCTGCACCACACTCTAAACCACCCTCTAAAACTCACACTGCTCACAACAGTAATTCCCATCACTCATCAAACCAAAGGAGTGTTCCATCTCAAAGGACCGTACTGAACCAAGGACCCCGTGATAAGGGTTGCTCCTATAAGTATTTTGTTTCATGCAAACCCAGGGATTTCACTGGGGAAAAAGGAGCTATAGACTGAATGACATGGTTGGATGAAATGGACACTGTGGTAGATATCAGTGGTTGCGCTAATAAGGATGTGGTGAAATTTGTGTCTCAGTCATTCAAGGGTGAGGCATTAGCTTGGTGGAGGTCTTTGATCCAAGCTACAGGGAAAATCCCATTGTATAGTATGACTTGGGAACAGTTTGTGTCATTGATCAAGGAGAACTACTGCCCTCAGCATGAGGTTGAAAAGATTGAAGCTGATTTCTTGTCACTGGTTATGAAAAACCTGGATTGTCAAGCCTACCTTACAAGCTTCAACACCATGTCAAGGTTGGTTCCTTATCTTGTGACACCGGAACCCAAGAGGATAGCTCGATTCATCGGGGGTTTAGCCCCAGAAGTTAACGCCAGTGTGAAAGCCTCTAGACCAGCTACCTTCCGGTCTGCAGCTGATATAGCATTATCTCTTACTCTGGACGCGGTCAGGCAGAGATCGCTGAGAAACACTGATGCTGAGAAAAGGAAGCGTGAGGATGACAACTCACGACGATCGGATAAGAGACATAAGGGAAACAATAACCACAAAAAGGGTTCTGGATCTAAGAAAGATGGTCATCAGTCGGGTGATAAGCCCAATTGTAAGATCTGCAAGAAACAGCACTTCGGGAAGTGCAGATATGAGTCAAAATCCCAGTCACAGCCAAGGGCATGTGGGATTTGCAAGTCTTCTGAGCACAAGACCCTAGACTGTAAGAAAATAAAGGATTCTACGTGTTATAGCTGCAATGAAAAAGGGCATATCAAGTCCAACTGCCCAAAACTTGCAAAGAAGACTGAGGATGGGAAAAAGACCAATGCAAGGGTCTTCCGGATGGATGCAAATGAAGCTATTCAGGACGACAATGTGATCACAGGTACCTTCCTCATAAATGATGTTTATGCAAGAGTGCTATTCGATTCAGGAGCTGATAAATCATTTGTAGTAATAAGTTTTGTAAGTTGCTGAATTTACCTGTTAAAACCCTAAGTGTGAAATATGAGGTGGAATTAGCTGATGGTACCTTAGAAACCGCCTCAACCGTGTTAGATGGATGTTTCATATCCATTATGAACCATTCTTTTCCATTGTCTTTACTTCCTTTGAAATTAGCCGGTTTCGATATAGTAATAGGCATGGATTGGTTGTCTCGCAACCAAGCCCAGATCGTTTGTGCTAAGAGGCAAGTAGTTATCAGAACTCCTCATGGTGAGCCTCTGACAATTCAAGGAGATACTAAGTACGGAATGCCTGAGCAAGTGTCCATGCTCAAGGCATCAAGGTGTTTGACGAAGGGTAGCGTTATCTACATGGCGCAAGTAACTATTGATGAACCGAAGCCTAAGATCGAAGACATACCCATTATCTCTGAATATCCAGAAGTATTCCCTGAAGAACTACCTGGTTTACCCCCAGATAGGCAAGTGGAGTTCAGGATTGACATTATTCCTAGAGCAGCACCTGTTGTAAGAGCACCTTACAGATTGGCACCAACGGAGATGAAAGAGTTGAGAACTCAACTGGATGATTTGTTAAGCAAAGGATTTATTTGACCTAGCTCATCTCCTTGGGGAGCACCAATCCTGTTTGTGAAGAAAAAGGATGGGTCGACGCGTCTGTGCATCGACTATCAAGAACTTAACAAAGTTACTATTAAGAATCGGTATCCATTGCCCAGGATCGACGACTTGTTCGATTAGCTTCAAGGAGCGAGTTACTTTTCCAAGATCGACTTAAGGTCAGGATATCATCAACTGAAAGTCAAGGATGAAGATGTACATGAGACTGCATTTAGGACTCGTTCTGGTCATTACGAGTTCTTAGTGATGCCTTTTGGACTCACTAATGCACCAGCCGCATTCATGGACCTCATGAACCGCGTCTGCAAGACCTACATGGATAAATTTGTCATCGTCTTCATCGATGATATTCTTATTTACTCCAAGAATCAAGCTGACCATGAGAAGCACCTCCATTGCATTCTGAAACTGCTTCATCGAGAAAAGCTCTACGCCAAATTCTCTAAGTGTGAATTTTGGCTTCGTGAAGTCCAATTTCTTGGACATGTGGTTAGTGAACGCGGAATCCAGGTAGATCCCGCTAAGGTTGAAGCTGTCATGAATTGGCAAGAGCCGAAGACGCCCACAGAGATTCGCAGTTTCTTGGGATTGACAGGATATTACAGGCGTTTCATTGAAAAATTTTCAAGGATTGCTGCACCCCTAACTTCTTTGACTAGGAAGAACATTAAGTTCGACTGGGGACCGAAGCAACAAGAATCCTTTGATATCCTTAAACAGAAGCTAAGCAATGCACCTGTGTTGACATTGCCTAATGGAATAGAAGAGTTTGTGGTATATTGTGATGCATCACACACCGGGATGGGATGTGTGCTTATGCAGAAAGGCAAAGTTATTGCCTATGCTTCACGTCAGTTAAAGATGCATGAAAAGAATTACACCACCCATGACTTGGAGTTGGGTGTCGTTGTATTTGCACTGAAGCTATGGAGGCACTATTTATATGGTATCAAGTGTGTGATCTATTCTGATCACAAGAGCCTCCAGCACCTGTTTAACCAAAAGGATTTGAACATGAGGCAACGACGTTGGATGGAAACTTTGAATGATTATGATTGTGAGATATGATACCATCCTGGCAAGGCGAATGTAGTCGCCGATGCCTTAAGTCAGAAGGAAAGAGTGAAGCCTATAAGAATCAATGCCAAGAGCATTGAGATAAAGAATATTTTGAATGAAAGGTTGTTAGCTGCGCAGAAGGAAGCTGTGCTGGAAGCTAACTATCCTAATGAAAAGCTAGGAGTAACTGAAGAACAGTTATCCTATGGCAAGGACGGAATTCTGAGGTTGAATGGACGAATATGGGTTCCAGTTTATAGAGGACTTCGAGATGTTATCCTCCAGGAAGCCCACAGTTCTAAATATTCCGTTCATCCTGGAGCTGATAAGATGTACCAGGATCTGAAGGCAAATTTTTGGTGGATAGGCTTGAAGAAGTCTATAGCTACCTATGTAGCTAAATGTTTGACGTGTGCGCAAGTCAAAGTTGAACATCAGAAGCCGTCAGGTTTGCTACAACTGCCTGAACTTCCCACGTGGAAGTGGGAAATGGTGACAATGGATTTCATCACCAAGTTTCCAAAGACAAAGAAAGGAAATGATACTATATGGGTGATAGTAGATAGACTAACTAAGTCAGCACATTTCCTACCCATTAAGGAGACCTATAGCTCCGACATGTTAGCCCAATTGTACGTAGATAAGATTGTATCTCTGCATGACGTACCAGTGTCTATTATCTCTGACAGAGATACTAGATACACATCACATTTTTGGAAAAGTTTCCAACAATCTTTGGGCACACGCTTAAATTTTATAGTACGGCTTACCATCCTCAGACGGACGGACAGAGTGAGCGTACAATCCAAACGTTGGAAGACATGCTTCGTGCATGTGTGATTGACTTAGGTGGTAGTTGGGATAACCACCTGCCATTAATCGAGTTCTCGTATAACAATAGCTATCATACCAGCATTAAGGCTGCACCCTTCGAGGCCTTGTACGGTAGAAAGTGCAGAACGCCCGTTTGTTGGGCGGAAGTTGGAGATGCCCAACTGACAGGACCTGAAATAGTCCTGGAGATGACAGATAAGATTGTGCAGATACGCGATCGTCTCAAAGCTGCCAGGGATAGGCAGAAAAGCTATGCGGACTTAAGGCGTAAACCTCTAAAGTTTGAGGTTGGTGATAAAGTACTACTTAAAGTATCACCCTGGAAAGGGGTAATGCGATTTGGTAAGAAAGACAAGTTAAGCCCCAGATACATAGGACCATTCGAGATCATCGAATGTGTCGGATCAGTTGCTTATAAGTTAAACTTACCTGAAGAGCTCAATGGTATTCACAATGTATTCCACATCTGCAATCTGAAGAAATGTCCAGCAGATGAATCGTTAGTCATACCACATACGGATGTGCACATAGATGAGAGCTTGAAATTTGTGGAAAAACCATTGTCGATTGAGGATCGACGGGTTAAAAAGCTTCGGAGGAAGCATGTACCTATAGTAAAGGTTAAATGCGATGCCCGCAGGGGTCCCGGATACACATGGGAGGTAGAGTCTACCATGAAAGAGAAATACCCTCATTTATTTCAGTAAATCTCGAGTTCGAGATTTCTTTTAAGGGAGTGAGGATGTAACACCTCGAAAATTTATGTCCCATAAAATAACGACACGTGTCAAGTAAGACAAACGTGTTATAAACCCGGATCTAGTTAAAGATGTATGGTAGGATTTAAAAGCGTCAACATGTTAATTAAATACCTCTGAGCGACCTAGTTATGAATCCCAAGACCCTAATCTATATTATAAACATCTGATATACATTCAAATCCGGTAATTACTAGTAATAATTGATTCAAATTGCAAGAATGGGATCCTATGAGGACGTGCACGACAAATCTTCATTCATGGCCCATTTCAAAAGAATCCAAGACATTTTTGAAGCATGGCAAGTTGACATAACTGTTCAAGCATGTTCAAGAGGTCCCATACTGATAATAAAGGTCCAAATTTGAAGTGGTAAAGTTGCATGATCAAAGCTTTAAAGTTTGCAATTTTTTTTTGTTTCCTGACGAAGGCTTACAGACCGCAAAGACTTGGTCTTACGGTCCGTAAAGAGGCTCTTACGGACCGCAAGACCCCCCGCTTACGGTCCGTAAGGCAGTCCCAGCAGCAGAACACCCACAGGTGTCTGTCCAGCCCGTTTAACCGACTTAAATTGCAAATTTTCAATACCATGTGCATTACAAACTAGTTCTTAGGCACTAGGGATACTTGTATTGATCATGGATCAATCCTAGAGTTGTTTGGCATGATCTTGATCAATCAAGATCACTATATAAAGACCCACATTATTTCAAATTTTGATCATTCATTCACACTCAACTTCTGATCATTTCTGGAGCACAAGATCAGTCCCCAAGCATCTCTAGTCGTGCATAGGACCTTGGTAAGCTTCCTTGACATTCCTTAATCGTGTTTTACTTAGTTAATTAGCTTAAAGTCAAACCGTCGTAATTAAGGTTTGACTTAACGATTAATCACTAATGGTCCAGTGATTAGTCAAACTGAAAGTAGTTATAAGTTGGTAATTATGTGGGCTTTAAACCCTTAAAAGGGCGCCCTCTGATTCCCGCTCTAACTAGATCAAATATCGGGTCAAACTTAATCCGAAAAAGTCAACAGAATCTTAATTTTCGAATTAACACATAATTAGAAATATAGAAGACGTGTAACCTGTTTTACCACTCATATAACTTGCTAATCAATGCAAAAACATGTCTAAGCATGTCCGACCCGACAATTTTCAGTTTAGGACCGGTTCGGAACCGAAAGTCGCATAGTTTGACCATTGCCTTGACTTTCAGTTCTGACCCATATTAGCATGATTTACAAATTCCTTAGAGCTTCATTAGGACCAGGTTATATGATTTGTATAACCCTCTGTGATTGGCTCGTTGATTGTCCGATTCATTTACACGTTTCCGTTAATTGCTTAATGTTGACCATAATGCCCATTTGACCTTGAAACGAGAATTTTGGAAATGTGAGAGGACAATAATCTTTGTTACTGATTTATAAACATGCCCCTAAAATTTCACATCAGTTGGAGGTCTAGATTAGGAGTTATGCTCAATGGCGTAATTAGAACGCTTTTTATTAATTAAACGGCGTCATTAGCGTAAAGCCTATCTAAACCCAATTTTTGACACCAAAACTTTTACCCACAAATGTAATATAATATTTTGGGATTTTTGAAGATTTTTAATTATTTTTAAACTAATCATAACATAGGGTTATTGCCTTGATTCGGTTATTACCGATTACATCCTTTTCGTTTATAAAATGAGTTTTGCATAGCATTTTGATACCAAGTCTTTGGCTACTGATTTTATATGTTAAATGAAGTATTTTGAACTTTATAAACTGATCAGAAAACTCAGATTTCCTGTTATAACTCGGAAATCACTTAAAACGACTTTGTACGCGTTTAAAACGCATAGTATAGGTTAAAACCATTTTTGTCATGTAAGACGTATCATCTACTGGTATAACTTATTAAAATGATTAATTTTACTGATTAATTCAGACCCGAACATCAGAACTTATATTTAATCCTTTTTTTTATTTCTTAAAATGACCAAAATACCCTTACGGGGCTTAATTTGAGATTAAACTCGTTTTGGGCATAATGGAAGGTATCCTACTGATATCACAACATATTTAAAGCATATTAACTTAGGAAACCTGTTCGTGACTCATTCGGTTACCCGTTATGCGTTATTCGCGTTCGGTTCGGTTTATGTAACTAGTTTTCATAAATTAGCCGAAACGGGTCGAACCTTATCATTTTTATCTCAAAATCCATAATGTATTTAGTTTACCCATATTATACAAGTCTTCAAACTTGTCGGTTCTAAATAACATTCTATTCCAGTCTTCGCTTAATCATGCGTTCGAACCGTATCTTCCTTTAAAACTAACCGGTCTAAGTTTAGGCTAAATTAAAGACCCGTTAGGATTCTAACAGGTTATTATAAACCTTCGTTGCAGAATATCTCACGACCCCCAACCCACCCTGGAAGGAATCGGGAGTCGCGAACAGCCCTGTGGTACCGGTGATTATTTTTATAAAATATTGCAGCAGAAATTTCATCAGGACCGTGAGTTAGGAAAAATATCAGAGTTTAGAAACACCGGATTTTATTTATTAAATAAATGGGATAAACCCATGTTTTACAAAGGTAGCTTTAATAAGATAAAATTTGATTACATAAAACAATATTTCTTAATTTGATTTAATTAATAAAATAAGCCACTTCTTGAAGCCTTTCAGTGTCGTATCCAACTCTTACTCCAATCTACTGTAATTACCTGAAATATGTTTGAAAAAGGTTTTGTCAGCGGAAATACTGAGTGAGCTCATTCCATTTTTATTAAAATATATTGTTATACCTTACAGCATTAAGGTTTTTATATTTATTTATATTTACCCAACTCAATCAGTATTTGTCACATGGTGG
>JARYGA010042004.1:0-67918 GCA_030545235.1 Helianthus tuberosus
GCGCACGGCCATCAATAAATACCCGTCTATGAGCTCTTTTAATAAGACTTATGGGTAATAGCCCTTCAGTTATAGGATCCTTAAGCATATCATGAATGTATTCGATACAAAGACTTAGTTTCCTTAATTCGTTCATAAACGAATAATTAATTATGTATCGAAATTTAATGCAGTACCTCTCGAACTGTTACTGTTCAAGGAGTCATGGTGGCTGACTTTATCACACTAAGTCTTTAAAATATTAATTATATAGAGTTAATAAACTTATGAGTCCACTAATAAATTTCCAACAACATTTAGTGACTATATTATGTCGTTATAACTTAGGTTGTTGATATCAGTCCATTATGACTCCTCCATGAGATAGGTTTTGTCTGCTGACATAAAGATATACCCGAAATTACATTTTGTCATCTTTTAATATTACAAAGTTAGAGTAATCAACCGGTTTAAGTTCTCACTTCTTCTTCAAATTATAGCCTCTCGTTTCTTTTAAAGATATTGTAATACTCCATTAAATGCTTCACATTAATCTAGACAAATCTAGTGTGTTGCAATGTGAGTAATATCTAAACGAGTATAGACTTAAACTTACATAAGGCTTCTAATTAATGAAGCGTAAGGAAATAATCTCATTTATCCTATTATACTCTAAAGAAGAGCAGTATTGTTTGTTACATATGTAATGACCCATTTAAGGTTAAACTTATGGAATGAAACTAATGTCCCATTGGGTCTATCTCGGTATGTTATGATATCTATCACGTAAGAGATATCTCTGAGATCTATTATATCAAAGTTTGTGTTAACAATGCTTTGACTTATGTAACATATACTTGTCAAAAGAATCTCATCTATATAGACAAGTTTATTTTAGTTGCTCCCACTCATTTTGAGGTAGGTACATTAATCCACCTGGTTCTTGATAAAAATAATTACTCTAAGTTTTCATCGCATTAGGATGTTTGCATTAACCCGTACATGGATTTTATTGGCTTACAAATAAAGTGTTCTTTAACCTTCAGTTTGGAACTTTCAGGCTGTTTTATGAACATGTAAATATGTAAGCTATTTGTTAGGGAAAATTGTTTTTAATGTTCATCTAATGTAGCTTTAAACTATTATAAGCTACTAGAACATTGATGATCCTTAAGGAAATCTTTTTTTAGATATGTAATAAAGATTCTTTAATAATTTATCTCTTCCTAAGTATAACCTTTGACAATCAATCATGTCTCTTCGTGTCTTAACGCTTATATCAGGATTTGGTTTAGTTATGAACACTCTTAGGTAATTCAATCAAATCCCAAACGTTATACGAACATATAAAATCAGTTTTACTAGAAAACTGTTTTACTCCATTTAGAAGATTAATTGACGCTAATGGCTTAATTAGAAGAGATAGGATCAGTAAACTTTTCCAAAATCCATTTCAACTGCATTAGGGAGGTTATGTAATCATCAAAGTTAGTAGGTTTTTAAACCTAGATGACCTCCTAAGTTGATTATTGGGTCTTAAAAGTTTCACTTTATGGATTAGCTCTTGGTTAGGTTGCTATCCTTTTTAGGATTCTAAGTTTGTAAGAGTTGGTGCAGTATGGTGTACAAGAGGTGTAATCGGAGTTAAATTCGGAGTAAAATTTAATGATAGTCTTCCCCCCGCCTCTTGTATTCCTTGCAAATCATGATAAGGACTTTGACTGCTCCCACTGATCTTAGAAATCTTTAGGAACTCAGCATGCTTAGGGTCAATATTTAACGACCAACAAATTCTAATAGAGAAACAAGTTAATGACGTTAGTCGTTGTGATTTCTTTTGTTGAGGATTATGTTAGTTTAGGTAAGAAATCTAAGTGTGCCCACAATTAAGCAACAGTGAAACTTTTGTAAGAGTAGCATTAGATTTTAAGGAGACAAGTTTTGGTGGAACAGTGTCGTGATGGAGCGGTGTTTTGTACAAGAGGTGCAAATTGAGGTAATGTGAAATTTTCACTCCCCCACCTCTTGCAATTGTTGCAAGTTATTATTAAGACACTTAATGCTCCCACTGATCTGCGATATCTCTAAAATGATACAAGAGAAGTTTCAATGAGGTACGTGACGTGGGAACCTATCATATAAACGTTAGACTTTATTTAATTCCCTTAATGTCCAGATGTCATAAGAAAACTCAGGGACATATCTAATAGAAATCTTATTAAGTATATATATGAATAGATTTCTTCTAAGACCGTGGGCCATATGCGACAAAATTTAGATACAAGTAGATTGTCTTTAAATGATAAATGAATTATGTCTGAATATTCTAAGTTTCACGAATGTCAATGAATGACTTATGATGGACCCATACTTATTCCTTAAGCCAAATCATATTTTAGGGCTTTGACGTCATGATTTAAAATCACTTATAATGAGATTAGATGAAAGAAAATCATCCTCATTAACCATGTCATGATTTCTCATGAATTTCGGTTATAATGGATGAAATTTATAAATCTCATTTTCCTTTTTTCAAATTCTCATTTGCATGATGACAAAAGTTGTGAAAGTGTAAGGCATCATCTAGTTTTATCTTAGTAATGTTTCAATCCAGATATTTAGAACAAATAAGATGAGAGTTTAAGGTAAGTGTGACTTTGTGTTGACTATGCAAACCTCACAACCTTCATAACATTGCTTAATTATGAAACTATATTATGGTTAATCTTCAGAATATATAAAGTATTAAAAGGCGTTGTTAGACGACTGCTTATTATGGTTCTTATAGCCTTAACTTTTAATTTTATCACTAACTCACATGTTAGTTATTTGTCGAGTTATGGTAAGGAAACGTATGGAACTAGAGTCAACTAATCATGTGTTAATTGGAATATTAAAATTAGCAGACTTAAATATCATTAGTAAGTGACTACCTAATTAACTTATCCAGCTGTTCCTTTGAATAATGGATAGTCTCGTTGCTTATGCCTAGTCTAATGGCATAATTATGCAGTGAGCTTTTCCCTTGAAGAACCTTAGAGGTGGAATGAGCACTTTTAATTTGTCTATGGACCTTAGAATAATTCTCTTTTAAAGTTTAAGTGGTTGTAAGGTGAACAACATCTTATTTTCCAGTTACAAACATTTATTTCTTTGTACATATGTTGCTTATCAACACACTCATTATACTTTGGTACTTTTGAGTGTTATAGTTGATTTATAAGGCATCAAATTATACAAGTGAAAATCTTAGTGTGTAATGTACTGGAAAATGTACTTATTTCTATGCGTAAGCCCTTAATTTTATGGGTCATGGTAGTGTACCTTATGATGTATTCAGTAATGCCACTTAACCTTATAGCTTAGAATTTTAAATGAAGGCATGCATCTTAGGAGTTCTTGTGATTATTCCACACATAATAGATTAGTCTTAGGAAAGACTTAATCTGGAATAACTTTAGTGATAGCAATTATGTTAGAGACTTCTTGATTATCATAAGAGACATCATGTTTGATTTATCCTATTCATCATGCTCTAATTTTCTTTTATAGTACCTTTATCAGAAAAGAGCAGTAGGATTATCGTGTCTTAAGAGATAATCAAGGATTTAATTTAAGAGCTAATTCTTATAGAAACTTTAAATAAAGCAAAACATTTTAGGTTTAAGAATTAGAGCGGGTGAGATATTGATTTATAGAAGAAAGTTATAGTGAGAAAAGTTATGGGTACTGAAGAAACACTGGTTTAATTGACCGGAATCAATTAAACCAGGGGGTTTGAATCTGCATAAAAGGGGTTTATCTCTTCTCGTTAGGTTCGGGGCTGACGGATCTTCTTCTCTTCACAATAACTGCAAAACAACCACCGTTAGACTCGCCACGGGGAGAATGGGGGTTCTCTCCGTGACCACCCTCCGGCGTGAGAATAAGTACAGGGTTTATGAAGAAGAAGAAGAAGCAATTTGAAGTGAATGTAACTTGTGTATTATACCTGAATTATCCTTCTATTTATAGCCGAAGTTTGGGCGGGAAAACCTGTTGGTGAAATATTGACGGAAAGTGTTATTTCCGTGAGCGGTTATTTTTCCCTCCATTAATCATTAACGAGTGTGAGAGCACACGGATCGCGATCTTGCTCAACGGTCGGGGTATTGCCACGTGGAAAGTGGACAAGTGAAAACCTTTCTTTAATTCTGTGCCATCATCGTGACTTCAAGGGAGTCTGGGAAGATGCCACGTGGCCAGACGGTTATAACCGTTTGGTGATGCACGATGGAGCCTTCTAGAAGAATACGGCTATAGTCTGGGGTATTGCCACGAAATTTTTTCTTGAAATTCTCAATTATTACAAGTTTCACATCTCCCAGATGCACCCTATTGGTATGGTTATGGTTCGTCACTTCGAATTTGTGTGTCGTACAATGCACATTGAACCGACGGTTCCTCGATTTCTAGTGTTCCATCAAATGCATTGTTCTCAGGGGTTCTATTCCTTTATGCAAAGGGCAACTGCGAAGAAGATTTTGCTTCATCCCCCAAAGTCGTTTCATGACTGGAAACAAAAGTTCTTCTTTATTAAAGTGGGGGTTATCCCGATGAGGATGACATTTACGAGGAAAGAGGATGTCCCAACTGAGACTCTTCAGACTCCCACTGATGAAAATTGGTAGCAGGATTTGAAAGACGTTCCGTCTATTGCTCTGCCGGAGAAAGCCCTTGTTGGTGCTAGCATGAGCCTGAACTCGCGAATGAATCGAGAAGAGAAGTCGGTGTATATGGAAGACGACAAAAGTAAGATTTTGGGATTTGCCCTCTTCTTTTTCTTGTGGCTTTTTTTTTTTGAATTTGCCTTTGCTTCTCTTCCTTTGCAGTTGTTTCTTTGTATGTTGTTGCGTTTGAGAGGGAAGGTGGGAAGATGGCTACTATTCCCAAGAAGCCTGATGAGGAGCTTTGGTATCACCGCATTGTGAGGAACTTTGTTCATCCGCGGGATGATGATTTGGCTGCGCAACCTGCTGCTGGCGCTGGTAAATTTTTAGCATAATGTTTGTTTTCTTGCTGTTTTTGCGCGCTTAAATAAGTCATTCTTTATGCTTTTCAGTAGGTGAGTTATCTAACTTGGGCATAGGCCCTGAAAAGAAAAGACGCGCGCCCACTGCTACTGCTGCGCCAAAAAAGAATGAGGTGGAGAAAACTCAATCTTTTAAGGCTAAAAATGTGGGAGGAGAGAAGAAAGGTACGAGCCATTCTTCTGACCCCTGGTGTGATTATGTGGTGGTATCTGATTCTTTAGAGGGTCTTGCGCCTGCAGTTGTGAGGAGACCAAAACAAGAACCCAGGGATACTGCTGGCATTCCTCCATCGAACCCTGATGACCCTATTGATTTAGAGTCAAGTCCTGAGTGTCGGCTGAGGAAAAAAGCAGGAAAAAGAAAACAAACTGGTGTTGAAGCCGATGGTCAGCCTGCCAAGAAGGTTCAGAACAAAATTACTAGAAGAGGCAACCTTGATGCCTTCATTGCAAAACCTGTTCTTGGTCGGTATTTCTCTTTGTTTTCCTTTAACTCGTCTTGAATGATTGTAACATATACGTTTGTTTTTACAGAAAGGCCAAAGTCTCCTGTTCAAATGGAACCATCATCTGTGGTCAATGAGGAGCTTCCACCCTCTCCTCCTCGCGCCTCTGTTGATGAGCAGTTAAAGAGCACTGGGACTCTTGAGAATGAGGCAGAGAAGACTGCTAGGGCAGTGAATCTTGAGGCTGAAAAGCCTGTTGATGTTGCTGTGGATGCGGGAAAAGTTACCAGCCCGGAGGCTGTGGACGTTGGTGCTGGTCATCCACAAACTCTTGAACTTGTTGCTCAAGATTCGGAGAAAGGGAAATCTGCTCAAGAGATCCCTGTAACAGCTTCTCCTTCCATGGCTTCTGGCTTTATGCCTGAGAATATTGAAAAGGTCTCTGCTGAGGACCAAGGTTCATTTTCTGATAAAATTACCCTATCCACCCGGATGAAACTCTAGGGGATTATTATTATAGAACTTATTCGGAAAAGAACGCCTCTGAAATTCACGTCCCTGTTTGGAATCTGAAGAAAGGTGACACTTTTTCAGACTGGCGCGTATGCCGAGACTGGTTACATGGGAGATTAAATTTCAGGAGGGTGCCTTCATGATCAGACCTATAACGCCTATCTTGAAGAAGCTGCCACTTATACATCTACTACGCATCGCATAGTGCGTGAGTGGCATAGTATGCATAAAGAGTGGGCTGCTTTTAAGGCATCCAAGAAGAAGGCTACGGAGGATGTGGCCCGAGTTGCCCAGTTGAGGGATAAATTAGAAGTTGATCAGGCCAAATTTGAGAATGATCGGAAAACTGAGGAGTGGTCTGTTGCAGGATGGATGAGAAAGGCGGAAGCTGAAGCTGCCCTTCTTTCCGAGGAGCGCAAAAATTGGAAAAAGATTTGTGAGAAGGATAATGCTGAAAAGATGGGTCTCCGTAATGTTATCAATAATCTCAAGGCTGAGGTTGAAAAATTGAAAAAACAAGATGCGGAGATTGAGAATTTGAAGAAAGAAAAAGCTGATGCTGAAGCTGCGCGGGATGAAGCGCGTTCTCACAGGGAAAGGAGTGAACAACGAGAGGTACATACCTGCGCTACTCTTGTCCTTAGAGATAAGGAGATAGAAGAACTTATTACTTTATTGTCTGAGCAGGAACAACTGAAGGCGGAAGTTGAGTCCGCCAAGAAAGATCTGGAGCTTGCGCTTTCTGAGAAAGCCGAAACTTCCCGCCGTCTTGCTGAAACCGAAGAAAAGTTCTAAAACTCTGAAACTGCGCGGGCGACGGCAGAGAGTGAACTTGAGCCTTTGAAAAGTGATATGTTATGGCTGAAAGAGCGTGGAATTGCAAGTGTAAGTTTCTTCTTCTTTCTTTTGTAGTACTCAGAGATGTTTTGCGTGTCTTCTTCTTACTTTTACTCTCTTTTTTGTGTTTGTGTGTAGGTTTCCGAATCTGTTCTGAATTCTGAGGAGCTAGACAAAACTGTGGCACACTTATTGGTTACTGCGCGAAATGATGGTTACGCCCAAGGGTATGCGGAATGTTCCCATCATGTAGTTAATGCTTTGAAGGTTGACTGGGATACTAGCAAGTCCGCTACCCATGGTGTTAATACAGATGCTGCCCTTGCTGCTGTGAAGACTGAATTTAATAACTTACAGCTCCCGGTTATGGATCTTATCAATGTTGCGTTACAATCTGAGGACCATGTGGCGCAATTGAAAGAAATCTTCCCAGATAGAAAAGAAGATGAGGATGAAGACCTAACTTAGGTTTTCTTTATGGTTGTATGAACTATTAACTTGTAGGTTTTGGGATATGTATCCCTATTTTGTTAATGCGCTGCTGCGCAAGTAAGTTTATATAATACACTATCGTGTATATCTACAGTTTTTAAGGCGTGTGGTGCGCTGATGACTGGTATGAAATGTGTTTTAGCTTACAATATTTTGCATGAGTACAATTGCTTTGATCAGGTAAGGCGAATAAAGGTGGTATAAAGCTCATGTGTGAACGTAAGGTCGATATGTGTGATCGCTAACCGCTCATGAGACTTGTATTATATCTACCATGATGTTTTTGCGCTTACCAAAAGGAATTGCATGCACTTTGTAATAAACACAGAGATAACAGAAACTTTGTTTTGATTCATGATAGGGCATAGAGGCCGTGGAACAAAGTTTTCAATTTTAGGATAATTACATGAAACTTAACTTACACTATAGTCCTTTCCACGAGTTGATAAGCGACAGAACTTGACCAATCTTGCGAGGAGACTATAGTATGCTGCTTAGTTCTTCGCCTTCTTACTCGGGCCCTCCTCACCGCGAGTAATTTGTTTTATATCTTTGCGCACATTCTGCAATAGGTGTGTGAGCTCGCCGCTTTTGAGCGCTTTCTCGATCTCAGTGCGCAGGGAGATACAGTTGTTGGTAGTGTGACCATGATCTTTATGGTAGTCACAGTATTGGTTCAGATCCTGTAGGTCCCGTGAGCCGTATGGATCGTAACAGAATCGTCTATCCAACCTAGAGTGCGGAATCCTCTAGATCAGATTTTACAGAAAACGTGTAGAAACAGAATCAAGAACACGATGCACTTTCAATCCGGTCTTCTATTGATTATCCAACACGAAGTTTACAATCAATTCAAGACCTTCACAAGAAATCTCCTAGCCACTCTCTATAGATTTCTCTAACTCTCTCTCAAACTCTAGAATGTCCCAAGTGTCTAACCCCAACCCTTATGCCAAGCCTTGTTTATATAGGACAAGGATTGCACATGGGCTTTGGTTTTGGGCCAGGCCATTCTCCAAGCCCATAACACTAATTAACTCCCTAACCAATAATGCTAAGCCCAATACAAAATATCCAAAGACTAAATAATCAAACTATTAAGCTGTTGTCACAAAACATGCACCAACAAACTCCCCCTTGACAATAGCTTCATAGTGTAACTTTGTCTTCAAACATCTTGCAGTCTTTTGGTCTTTGGATAGCGTCAGCTACACAGTTTCTGACATCAACAAACTCCCCCTTAGCTGATGCTTCCAATCTCCAAAACTTTCATTCGTTGTAGATCAGCGAACTAGCAATCTTTGGTTAAGCAAGTATCTTCAAAGCTTCCATATCTCTTTCTCTTTCTGCAATGTAGTAGAAGGATCCTACCATGCATCTTCACACGTTCTTCACTTCACTCTCAATCTGCACTTTACTTGTATTCTGCACTTCATTTTGATAACTGCATCAATCTGTTTAGAAACACAAGCAAGTTTCTCGAAAAACCATTAGTCTTTTTCACATTTAAAGATAAACCAATATTTTATCTTAGTTTGCAAAAACAACTACCTGTCAGTTCAAAATGGGAGATCTTTTAAAAGGAAATATTTTTGGTATTTTTGATATTTTTCAACACAACTAAACAAACTAAACTAAAAAATATTTACAATACTTCTTTTTGTGAGTATCATGTGCAAGAAGATCATATCAGCAAAATCAAACTGTTTCACACTATTAGATAATCCTTTATTTAATTTTTCGTGAAAAGCAGTTCAAGACGATTACCAGTATGTTCGTCCACCTAAACAAAATGCATGAACATTTCAAGTACCATTACCGTATGATACGTTAAGGTAATATTAATTCTGATATACTAGTGTGTCCCACTTCAGGATATACCCCCGTGATCAAGGTATGCACAAAGATTCATCGTAATAGGTGAGTATACTGAATTCATCCGTTTTATTTTTCAACGATAGATAATTGGTGAACAGGTCAGTACTTCCGTACAGCAGAGAGACCAAAATATCTTATCGAGGGCTATGACAAATACCATTTTTTGGTACGATTTGTGCATTTTGCACTTATTTTGAATGACTCTCTATGAGAGCTTCTTCATTTTCAGGGTTTTGGCATTTTTAGCTCTTTTAAGATATCCTGGGTGTGTCTAGGTCAGCATGTATATGGATGTAGCAGAAGGACACCCCTGATATCCCCAGATGAAATAACAGTATAAAGACCCAAAACTTCAGATTTTGGCAATCTATCAACGCAAGATTTAAGGTCATTAAACCATACACCACTGATGTGTTCCCCACTCATAATCAGTGCATTTAGGTT
The DNA here is from genome assembly GCA_030545235.1 of Helianthus tuberosus. Taxonomy (NCBI): domain Eukaryota; kingdom Viridiplantae; phylum Streptophyta; class Magnoliopsida; order Asterales; family Asteraceae; genus Helianthus; species Helianthus tuberosus. Next base: position 9,661 of record JARYGA010042004.1, read on the forward strand.
TATATCACTTTGGTAAGTTGATTATTTCATGCTTTTGCCTACTGGTATATCATATGATGAAGCTGCTATCACACTTAAGCAATTTTGTTTCAGTTCGAGTGTGACAGTCTAACTTGCTGATGTACTATCATTTCTTCTTTTTCACACCATGAAAACTCATTTTTGATTTTCTATTTTTTATGTTTTTCATTTTTCAATGTTTTTGGATTTTTAAAATTTTATAACTTACTCCCCCTAAACACACGCACTATCTAAACTCTTTTTGGCTTGGAGGAATTTCTCCCCCTAAATTTTTGTTTTCATGGAGTAAGGTTTAAAAACATAAATTTAAAAACACAAACAAACTCCCACCTTAACCTAACTACAGTTTTTCACGTTTTAAGTTTAAAAAACAATCAAAATGATCACAGAAGTAAATAGTTCGTTACCCATGTTAACCTACTATTCACCTCAGATGCTTTACAGGAATAACCACTGTCGAACACATCAACAGTCCTTCTTGGTCATCCTGCATTCACTCAACAACTCAGTTAGACTTTAGAACCCAAGCCCTGATGGTCTTGGGTTTTCCAAATTCATCCATTACAGGAACATCCATCCAATATCCATCACACTTCAGTGGATTTTCTGGATACCTGCTTCTCCCATTATTATACCATGAATTTTGGAAAAATTTTGGATGTTGTTGAACATTTGAGTTACTAAAACCCCTATGTCCATTTCTTTGTTGAAAACTTCGATTACCAGCAGTTTGGTATCGAGTTTGATATCCAAAACTTCTATTTTGACTTTGAAATTGATTTGATTTACCATTATGATGACTAAATTGTGGAGAAATACTTCTTGGTCTATCAAATCTTTTCGAAGTTGAGGGTTTTGATTGAGATTCAGGTTTCTTTGTCTGACAACTTGTTTTTACATTATTGCTTGACCCAACCTGATTCCCGTCTTTAATCTCATCAACTTGTTGTTTACCTTTCTTCAAAGGACAACAACTTGCCACATGCCCTTTGTTGTGACATTTAAAACAGGATCTTTTCTTATAAGTTTTCTTTTTGTTTGATCCCTTTTTAAATGTTTTGGCCTTTTTGTCTTCAGTATCCTCATCCACTTTATGTGGTGTACTGTTAGACCCAACAGATTCTTTCAAAGAAACTGGACTATTTGGTAAGTCCACAGCTCTCGGATCCACTACCTCTTGTGCAGTGGTTACAAAATCAATTAGCTCTTCTTCTTTTGGTAGAAAAGAGTAGTCTTGATTTCCAGAAGATGAAGCTTTAGTAAACCCCACCCCTGTTTTGTCATTACTCCTTTTTAAACCTTTTTGAATTTGAGTCCTAACTAACGAAGAATTCCCAAAATTGTTTAACTTCCCCTGAAGTTCAACAATTTTGGCTTGTGCATCAGCCAATTCTGTGCACTTTTCTGAAAGCTCGTTAGTCTTTTCTTTCAGAGTTTCACGAGCCAAATCAATGATCTGTAATTGTTCATTGACTTTGCTTGTTAAACTACTGATTTCTTGTTCATTTGATTTGAGTTTTTCTAAACAATCTGACTCTCGTTTAATCAAAAGAACGTTTGACTCTTTTAACTTTTCTAATTCAGCTGACTGAATTTTGTTTTGCTCCGATAGTCTGTCAACTTTAACCTGTAGTTCAGTGCAATTAAGACATGTATGACTTACAGATTCTGATGATACCTTCACCTCTGATGTAAGTCCATTCACATCCTTCATGCCCTTTGAAACTTCTGCATCCTTCTTCTCAGCATTTTCCTTATCAGCATTCTTCTTCTCTTCTACCTCATCAGTTTCCTCTCCAATCTTCACCGCTGCAAGCTCAGCTACCAATGCTTGATCACAAGAATTTACTTGTGAAGAGATCTGATAACGTTTTTTCAAAGCTTCCCACAGATCTCTAGAATTCCCATAGTTCTTGAAAGTATGCTTAATGCCCTCAGGTAAGGATTTCTTGATCACTGCTAAAGCTCTCTTCTCAGTATCAACCAGCTGTTTCTCAGATTCATCCATCTTCTCATACGAAATTACTTTTACTCTGCCATCAACACGACGTGTGGGAGCAACGTATCCATCCATCATACAGCTCCACATTCTCGCATCCTTACTTTGAACATGTGCCTCAACCTTCTTTTTCCAATCAGCATATTAATTTACGTTTATAAGCTTTGGCCAGTTCTTAACAACCTCTCTTCCATTATCCATCTTAGCCATCACGCAGCGTAAAAGTTCAAATGAATTTTGGTAACCTGTGTCAAAATCCAATTCTTCTAACTTCTCTACTGGTCCTTGTTGAGCTTGAGCTTTTACCGTAAGCGAACTGATAAAACCGTACAAAAATCTTTCTGAAAACTGTTTTTATCAAATTATACCGTTAGGTTCGTCTCGAAATTACGATTCCAATGATATATAATGTCAAAAACCTATTCCAGGATTCCAACGGTGCAAACGGTTTTCTAAGATGAGTTACGGATAATTTTCTAAACGCAGAACAGCGAAATTTTTTGTACGCGAGCCAAGAAAACTTCCACCCCGTCCGAAATGGTCCTAGATGGTCCGAAATGAACACCCTTATCCGAAATCAGCACCCCTGGTCCGAAATGGACTAATTTGATCCGAAATGAGACTGATCTGATCCGAAATGAGACAATCTGATCCGAAATGAGACAATGTTGTCCGTAATTCAACTGTTTGATCCGAAATGAACCGAAATCCAAGGTTCCTGGTCCGAAATGCTTGCTTTTAATCCGAAATGGATTCGAAATGCAGACTTGAAGATCCGAAATGCAATCAGAAGGTTCGAAATGGTCCGTAATTGCGTGTTTCTGGTCCGTAATGCAACCTGTTTGATCCGAAATGCTTGAATCTGGTCCGAAATTGATCCGAAATCAAATGTTTCTAGTCCGAAATGAGTGATTTCTTGTCCGAAATTGATCAGAAATGCAAGATTTCAATCCGAAATCCTTTATTTCTATCAGAAATGGTCCGAAATCACCAGCAGAACTCCGAAACAGCCTTCAAACTCGTCCAAAAACGCTGATTTTCTGCAGAAACGATTCTGAACCAAGCCAATCAAGAGCCGAATGCTCTGATACCAATTGTAGGTCCCGTGAGCCGTATGGATCGTAACAGAATCGTCTATCCAACCTAGAGTGCGGAATCCTCTAGATCAGATTTTACAGAAAACGTGTAGAAACAGAATCAAGAACACGATGCACTTTCAATCCGGTCTTCTATTGATTATCCAACACGAAGTTTACAATCAATTCAAGACCTTCACAAGAAATCTCCTAGCCACTCTCTATAGATTTCTCTAACTCTCTCTCAAACTCTAGAATGTCCCAAGTGTCTAACCCCAACCCTTATGCCAAGCCTTGTTTATATAGGACAAGGATTGCACATGGGCTTTGGTTTTGGGCCAGGCCATTCTCCAAGCCCATAACACTAATTAACTCCCTAACCAATAATGCTAAGCCCAATACAAAATATCCAAAGACTAAATAATCAAACTATTAAGCTGTTGTCACAAAACATGCACCAACAGATCCTGACCCCTTTTATTCTTCATTGGCGGAGGGGTTTTGAACTGATAGTCTTCCGTGCTAAGCACCTTCGCTGGGGTTTTAGTCAGGGGAGTCCACTGCCTCTCTCTATTTTCTTGTTTTGTCTCTCTTTGCGCAGCGAGTTTGTTTATAGTGGCTCTCGCATCTTCGGATGAGTAATTGCCCGAATTTGAATCACGCCAATTCTTTTTAAATTTTTTGTTACCGCTGGTGCTCATATCTGTTGGGCGACTGTGCGGTGGAGGTGGTCTGTTAGTGCTGAGGTTTTTTTCCGTCTGGGCGTACACTTTAGCTGCCGCCATCAGCTTCTCCTAGCTTTTTGGTAGTCCCTCCTCCGTGCCGGACAAGACCTTGATCATATCGTCACATCGGATGGCATACTTAAACTGTGCTCTGATCAGGTGCTCATGAACATCTCCTATCTCGAGCACTTCTTTATTGTAACGCGTGATAAAATCTTCTAACCTCTCGTTGTCGCGTCGCCAAATATTCATGACATCTGCCGTATCTCGGATGGACCTCCTCTGTTGGCTGAAGTGTATTAAAAAATTTTCTCGCATGTCTACCCATGATGTTATCTTCCCAACAAGTAGGTTATCAAACCACAATCGCGCGGTGCCTGTGAGAGTTTGAATGAATAGATGACACCACATTGGTAGGGTCCATCCCCCTACCAATCCTGCGCTAGTGAAGACCTGAAGATGATCATCCGGATCCGTCATGCCATTGAACTTGTCAACATTGGATGGGACTTTTGCTTTCTCCAAGGGAGCCAAAGCGATTTCGTTGATAAACTTGGAATTTTCTGCTGCCTCCGTCGGGCGGTAAATCAAATTGTAATCGTGTTCTGCTTCAGGGTCGTAAGTCGCGCGAGGTTTGCAAGTTTTGTAATTCAGTTGCAACCGATTGAACACGCTTGTACTGTCCCCTTCGTGGTATGTTCTGTCGTACTCATTGGTGTGGGTGTCCCGACGTGGGCCCAACCTAGAGTAGACTGACTGCCTTCGGTGAGAATGAGATTCATCGTGATACTCTCTTCGTCGATTCTCAGAGTGAGTATGCTCATATCTCACTGGATATCTAGAGTAAACTTCGGTGTCTTCTACCTGAACTCGTGATGGTGTATCATGATAGGAAACATGAGGCACCGATGGTGCTCGAGTACGAGATACAGGTCTTCGTGACTAAGTGGGAAGAGCAGTTTGTGCACAGAGTTGTGCATACACAGCATTTATCGCTCCTTGGGATCTGACATACCAGGAGATGGGGGTTTCTCCAGGAGGTAGAATTGAGTTTATTGGAATTTCAGGTTGTATTCCTGGAGTGACAGGATCATTTGGATGATTATCAGTGTATTGCACTTCATTATCATTCGAAGCTTCTTCCACAATCCCTTCAACTTGGGTATTGTGAGCGAAATTTGGCCGAGGGCCGGTTTGACGGTTCATCGGAGTTTCTTCCATTTGAAAAACGGAGATGAAAAAGTGAATCAAAACGAGAAGAAATAGGTAAAACTGAGAAATCGGTGGGCGCCAATAACGAAACACTGGTTTAATTGACCGGAACTAACTAAACCAGGGGGTTTGAATCTGCATAAAAGGGGTTTATCTCTTCTCGTTCGGTTCGGGGCTGACGGATCTTCTTCTCTTCACAATAACTGCAAAACAACAACCGTTAGACTCGCCACGGGGAGAATGGGGGTTCTCTCCGTGACCACCCTCCGGCGTGAGAATAAGTACAGGGTTTATGAAGAAGAAGAAGTAATTTGAAGTGAATGTAACTTGTGTATTATACCTGAATTATCCTTCTATTTATAGCCAAAGTTTGGGCGGAAAACCTGTTGGTGAAATATTGACGGAAAGTGCTATTTCCGTGAGCGGTTATTTTTCCCTCCGTTAATCATTAACGAGTGTGAGAGCACACGGATCGCGATCTTAATCAACGGTCGGGGTATTGCCACGTGGAAAGTGGACAAGTGAAAACCCTTCTTTAATTCCGTGTCATCATCGTGACTTCAAGGGAGTCTGGGATGATGCCACGTGGCCAGACGGTTATAACCGTCTGGTGGTGCACGATGGAGCCTTCTAGAAGAATACGGCTATAATCCCGTGTGGCTCCTTATTGTATGGTATCAGTGAAGTTTATTTTATCCAAGTCTGGATATTGATTATGCGGAAGTGTTTGTTAGGATTTTCATCCTTATCTGTTATGGAGATTGGCGCAAGGATTGCTAGTTTCCTTTTGGCGCACAGGTGTAAGATGTTGTTTTCCTTCTGAGTTCTCTTTGTAGGACCAATGCGCGGCCACGCAAGGTCTAAAGAGGGTTAGAGGAATGAGGTTGTGGTATGGTCCCAAGTACTTGAAGCAAGGTTTTTGGGACCTTACCCCTTCAGGTACTTAAAATAAGGCAGATGAAATGATCATAAAACTAATGAAGGATCATTATGTGAAGAGGTTGTGATATGTCTATTACTAACATCAAAATAATAGACTTAGTTAAAATTCTACTTAAACGAAGACAAATCAGCTTTGGCCAGAAGTGTAATCATTTAAGCATGTGTGCAAAGTAATCGTGACAAATCAGCTTTGGCCAGAAATGAGATAATCACTTTAGTTATGCACTTGTTAAGAATGCTATACATGAATGAATTAAATCAGCTTTGGCCAGAAATTAAGACATTCATATTTGTAATGCATACTCAACATGACTTTTATTATACTTGAGCAATAAATAGATGTATCAAATCAGCTTTGACCAGAAGTGATACATCAGAAGCTCACCCAAGTTAAGCCATTTTGGTTTTGTAAAACATTATTTGATTCTAATTAATTATCTAATTACAAAACCAATTATTTAATAGCAAACCACCTGTTAGCGTGGATCGAACTAATGAGGTTGAGATTTCGAGTTAGTCTTAGGTCTCGAGTGAGATCTCGACTCAGTTATGAGGTCTCGAGTGAGATCTCGAGTCAAGTCTCGACTCATCTTATGGTCTCGAGTCGGAACCATGGTCTCGAGTACTGAATTTTATGAGATCTCGACTCCATAATGAGGTCTCGAGTCGCAACCATGGTCTCGAGTTGTGAAGATTTAAAACCCTTAGTCAAAATCTCAGTGGTCTCGAGTCGAAACCTTATGGTCTCGAGTCGAAACCGTTGTCTCGAGTTGTAAAGATTTGAGAACCCTTATGATTTCGAGTCGAGACCTTGTGGTCTCGAGTCGAGATCTTGGTCTCGGCTCGTTAAAAGGGTGATCTCGAAACTCCTGTTAACAGATGTTAATGTGAAAAATAACTGAAAATTCGAATTCTTAGGAATTGTGATAGAGTTTCCTGTTTTAACATTGATCTAATTTTATCAAAATATTTCGAAAAGCATAATCTGTTTATCCTTTTAACAGATTTTGAAAATTCTTAGTAGACAAAACATATCAAAATTAGGAAAACATTCAACAATTCAAATTATATTCCAAAACATAAAGGAATTTCGAATTTTCCTAAGAACACATGATGAACCCTAAAAAATAAAACATAATTCTGGAACCCGAAATCTGAAAATTAAGGCTTCTAAAATAGATTTCGGACATGTTGATTTCAACCATTATGATTTCAAGTCGATATTTAACGTTTTTCCTTTTCTTTTTCCTCGAAACAGTGATTTTGAGTGGTTATTTATGACTCGAAACTGGCCATGAGTTTTATTAGGTTTTCAAAAGTTTCTGTTTTCCAGATTTCAATCCCAGAATAATGGATACGGAAACAGAACTGATTAATCAACATATGCTCTGATACCACATGTTGATCAGTTCTGTTTGGACATAATGGAAAACATGAAAACATACCTGATTGCAGCAGTACAGGCCAACAGAGAATCCAGATGGAGACGCAGCAATAAGGTTTGACATGATTGTCAGCTTGATCTGGTTCCTCCTTAGGGTGCAATCTAATGATGGTGATGATGAAAACCTAAAAGGGTGTTCGGTTGAGGAGATGAGACAATTTAATGTTATTGAGTAATTAGGTTTGTCTAAAAGTCTAACCCTTTAACCTCCACATTGTTCTCCTTATATATGCACCCAAGAGGAAACCCTAATTAGTTAATAAGGGTAATATGGTCCATCAACAATTACCAACTAATTATTTAATAGGTTGTTATATATTTTGATCTATATAATGTAAATGATTATAATGGCTACTAGATTAAATATAACATAAAAATATATTTAATCTTACAACGATCTCAACGAAACTGGAATTTGAGCTAATTAGAAGTCATATGTATGTTAAGGATTGAATTTAGAGTCAACAAACTCTCTGATGGATCCATCCTACGAGTTGATGTGACATAACTAAAGTTGTTCAAAAGCTGAGCCGAGCCTGATCCAGGGACAACTCAAGCTCGGCTTAAAAAAATTTGAGCTCAGGCTCGATTCGACTAAAACCAATCTAGCTCAGCTTGACTATTCGGGTTAGTTTATGTCATTCGGAACTTCATGTGTTAAAAATGTGAAGCCGAATCAAAACGTCGATTTATGGCATCAAAGACTGAGCCACGTAGGATATGATAAACTACAAGTAACTGTCACGGCCCCCGACCCGGTTTGACCCGTTTCAGGAGCCGCGGGACAGAAAATCCCGTGGTATTTTATTTAATTAAGTTTAACAGCGGAAGTTTATCATCAGGATCTTTTTAAAGCTAAAATTTTCCCGATTATTTTATTTCACAACTCGGGATAAAACCCCGATAATTTACAATCATAAGATTTCACGGAGAAATCTTTAGGTTACAAAACATGGTTTCTTTATTTTATAATGAGCCACTTTCTTAAGCTTGAAGTGCGTCACTGCACTTGTCCTGAATCACAACAGATTACCTGAAACATGTTTGAAAAAGGTTTTGTCAGCGGGAAATACTGGTGAATCATTCTATTTATTAAAACGACACATTTGTTATAATTTACAGTATTAAGAGAGATTACAATGTTTCAGATATCAACCAACTACCCACAGTATTTGTCACTCGACTCGTTTCTGTGACTGTGGTCGTATCCCCCATTGGCTGCCCCAATGGTGACGATTATAAAGTAATGTATACAAAACCCCACATACCGGCTGTAATTTGGTGACTACATATACTTAATCACTGTAATTATAACTCTGAAAATATTTAAGAATTTATAAAACACTTTAAATAAAAGAGAATGACTCACATTGCAGATTTAACACGGACAGAGTCTAGTCTACTGATTAGCCTTGTTAACCTACTTTAAATAACAATGCACACAAAACTGGGTTAGTAATCAATACAGCATTTACGATAACTCACGAGATCAACCCTCACAACGAATGACAAAGTGCGATACTTAAACATCCATCGAATTAACGACGAATGACAAAGCATAACCCTAATGTGGGCAGCACTTAAACATCCATTGGATAGTTTAATCGATCGGATATTGAATCGTAGCAGCGATCGAGTTATTACCCTGTTTTGCGGCAGCGATTTGTGATCGTGTGTGTTTTAATAGTAAACATAACGTAATTCAGTGTGTATAGCGAATTTGTTCGTCGTTTTAACTCCAGAAATCAAGTCCCAATGCCTACTATTTATAGGTAAATTTTCACCCCCTCGCGTGACACGAGGGGTACCCCCCTGGGCGTCGCGTGGCGCGAGGGGTCCCTATTTACCATAGGGTAGCCACATCCTCAACTAGCCTTGCTGACTTGACAGTTTCGTAAAATTCGATTTTGACAGATAGTTATGTGGATAATCGTAACTAGGGTTTACCCCCCCTGAGTTTTAAGGGCACTGATCCTGATTCTGATTGTTCTGAAAATTTTAGGGTTTGTGCAGAATCACTTGGGTGTCTCAATTAGGGTTTCCTATTGAACTAAATATAATAATAAATAATAGTTTTAGTGAGAGTTGTTACAGTAACCGTCAAGAAAAAGCTATTGGTAGGTATACCCGAACTTGGAGTCAAAATTAATGTAGTTTGGAGTGCCTCTCAATATGGAAAAGCTCACAAGCTCCCTTTCACGAAATTAAATCATCATGCCTCGTTCCCTCTAGAGCTTGTAGATACCGAAGTGTTTGGTCCGATGAAGCAACCAACGATGAATGGTGTGCGCTATATGATAACTTTATTGATGACTATTCAAGATATTTGTGGGTGTATTTTATGAAGGATAAGGCATAAGCATTGATCATTTAAAAAGAGTTTAAGCAAGAGTTTGAACGTCAGTTTAAGCGGAATATTGAATGCTTTCGATCCGACAATGGAGGCGAGTATACATCCAAAGGCATCTCAAGTTGAATATCATCTACTTCCGAGTCTTTCGTTGTGTGTGCAACGTGTTAAAAGTTCGGTTAAGCCCCCGAATTTCCTCTCTAGAAAATAAATCACGAGTCCGAGACTACAAATAAGTTAAGTTTGTTAGAAAATTTTTGTTTGTTTTTTATGTTTTAGTTTAGTTCTATGTGTAATTTGTGAGCCAAAATTGCACTAGTAAAAGAAAATAAATAGCCGCTCTCAAAGTTTTGAGCAAACATATCAATTTTGTGTGATTGTGTTCTTGATCTCACTTGGGTTAAACGTAACATCACCATCCATGGGAAAACTAGGAGATACACTAATAAATGAATATTACCATTTTAGTGAAAAACATTAATAACAAGAAATATTGTGGCAAGAGCTAAACATGGTAATGGTAGATGGGATATTAAAGACAACTTATTGCTTTACTAACCAATACCATTGGAGAACCATAAATCCTAAGGTTAGAGATCAAATAGCGATGTATAGGGGTTGTTTGGCAACTTGTTAATGGGTAAGTGTTGAACCAGTAAGTGGTCTGAACCATCAAGTGCTAAACCAGTAAGATGTTTGAACCATTAAGATTCAGTATAATGTTTAACCGTTTAGAGGCAAATGTCTGACCAAATTAGATTAGAGGTCTTAACCATTCAGACTCAGTATAATGCTTAACCATTCAGAGGCAAATGTCTGAATCATTCAGACATCTTCTCTTGAAACAAACAGTCTAAACTATTAAGTGTTGAACCAGTAAGAGGTCTAAACCATTAAAAACCTCATTAAGAACTAAACAAACAACCCCTTTGTAAAATAATGCCTTTCTTCAAGATGTTGAGGGCTCGGGTCTCACGATAGACAATCATATTGTTGTTGGTAAAATAAATTATTTAAGGAAAAGTTCATAGCCTATGCCAAGACAAGTTCTACAAGTGATTAAAGCTTATATAAAAAGTATACAATACATCTCAATGGAGTTGGTACAACTTACAAGCATCATTATACATTAGTCTCAAGCCCTCAAGTCACTCCCACACCCACACTAGTTACCAACCTCAACCCATATAACAAAATAGAATAAAGGTATACTTTCTTAATATATCATACATCACGTCACTATATAAACTATCTCATATGATCATAGAATGACACATAGCCATGTATATGCTATGCATAGATGAATGTAACTTACACGGCTATATAAACTATTTCAGACAACATAGTCTAGTACGGGTCTTGTGAGTTGAGCTTGCCTTCGGACAGGTGTGACAATAAGTCACTCATAAGAAAGTCATCGTTCAAAAAAAAAATATAAACTATTTCAGAACCTTATAGAATAACGCATAACCATATATGCTATGTACGTATAATTGGGGATACATAAATTTTTTGATCATTCAAAACTTTCATATTTAAACGTCAACTAACGCAACTATGTAAAGAAAATCACACGGTCGAAGATACTCATTTTTTTAGGATCATGAAAGATACACTCTCATAGTATTCACGTTGGGGTCTCTATTTTATATAATATAGAGAAAAGAATAAAAAAAATAAATAAAAAAATCAAAACATTGGAATCTCTATAGTAGAGAAAAATATAAATAAAGTAAAGTACACATCTACATTTAGATGTTCATATTCAACTCTCTATATTTTTATTGTGATTGTGTAGGAAAGATCCACCCTAACTGAATTATGTTTTTTTTAACGTCAAATTTCTTTTATTCCTGTCGTCTGTGGGACTTAAACCCAAGACCTCCCACTTCCAAGGTGTTTAAAGACTTTGCATTTGTCAATGGACCACCACCCCATTGGTTAACTGAATTATGTAACACGCACACTAATAAAAGGAAGAGTAAACCTCAATTTTCGTCCTTGTGGTTTGCTGATTTTTTAACACTTTCAGTCCAATAGTTTATAAATTACATTTATCATCCATTAGTTTGCTGATTTTAACAGTTTCAGTCCACACCAATGTTAGTGGTGTGGACTGAAACTGTTAAAATCAGGAAACTAATGGACTGAAACTGTTAAAATCGGCAAACTGATGGATGACAAAATAAATGTTTAAACTATTGGACTGGAAGTGTTAAAATTAGGAAACCACATGGACGAAAATTGAAGTTTACTCTAAAAGGAATATTAACATTTTAGCTAAACACATTATATTATATTATATCTATAACATTATATCTATAACATTTTGAAGTTGGATGAACAGTGTTTTATTCTTTATTTTTTTTTGCTTTTTGACTTTTTTACTCTTTTGTCTTTCTATTTTTTTTATAGTTTTAGTTCATAGCTTTTAGCATTAACACTTCCAATCCTTTAACATTTTAAATGACTTTGTAATTGAGTTTTACGTGTTTGTTTTTATGTGTGTGCCGATATAAATTCAAATTGGTACGTTTTGACGTAAATTTTATTTTGTTTCGAAAATGAGTTGGGTCAAAGATAATATTTTTTGTGATTATTTTTGTGTATGTTTTTAGTTGGTCTACGTTCTGACATAAATTTTGTTCGGAAAGAAGTAGGGTCAAATATAATACGTTTTCATTAGACGATATAAACTCGAGTCATTTTACGTTTCGATGCCGCCACAACGTGTTGCACCATTTATTTATTTAACTTAAAAAACACTAATTTTCCTAAATTCGAGTCATGTGTATTTCAGTTGGTCTACGTTTTGGCGTAAGTTACAATTTCCAAGTTGTTTAAATAGTGGTTTCATCCTATTGGCTTTTTTGTTTTAATTTTTTTTTTCTGGACTTTATTATTTTATATATTTACTTTTCTTTATGTTCAATGTTTTAGTTTTAGGTTTCTTTTTCATTACAGTTATAAAAACGTTTATGTTTTCATTTACAATTCATTTGAAATCAGTCCGTTCCGCTGTCCAATTTAAATTTATTTGGTTTCGGTCGATGTAAAACAGGTGTCAATATTCTATTTTGAGCATATTTCTATCGGTTGCTATACTGAACCAAAATAAATCTCGACCGAAACCCCGCAGCGTAGCGCGGGTAATCTTACTAGTTAATGAAAAGAAAGATGGTGGCAAGTGTTAAATATGGTTATTGTAGTTGGGATATTAAAGACTACTTAATAATACTTATTACTTCATTAGGCGTTGCCAGTTGAGAACCATAAATCATTAAATCCTATAAACCAACTCTCAATATTTGAGTAAAATGTCATCCATACCCCTATGAAAGTACAACTTTCAAAACACATTATACAAGTCACTATAAAAAAAATTAAAAAGTACACCTCTCAATGCATTTGGTACAACTCACAAACACCATTTTACATCAGCCTTAAGTCACTCCCACAGACCCACTAGTGGACCTGTAACCACATGAGTAGAGTTTTTCTGCCACTTGGAATCCATTATCTTTCTTGCACTTTTAACCAACCCAAAGTCATGATTTTTAGCCTTAAACAACCCTACAAATTTCCCATTTTCTTTCATTCATTCACCCATTGTTATTGAAGACATATTCATCCCAAAAAGAATTCATCTTCTGAAAGTCAAAAGTCAAAGTCTTGATCATATTCTTGGCTTATTGTTGCAGATTTGAAGTGGGGTGTTCTTGATTTTCAAGATGATGATTCTTGGTGAAAATGTGAACACTCTGAAAGTTATAGATTCTTCACTGAGGTTGATTGTGATTCCTTTAAGTATTGCTTCTTTGTGGTTGACTTTGACCAACTATCAAGATAATGATACCTATGGCAAATTAGAGTTCAATAATCTCAAGGGTCTCAAGTAATCAACTTTCTGTCTTTTTAACATGTTTTAAATGATACCCAACAAGATTCTTTGAGAATTTTGGTTTTCTAATTTCAGTTTTATGTTTTTTGATAGATTTTTTGTCAGCATTAGTGCCATTTCTGCAGGGTATGCTTTGATTGCTGTTGTTTCTTCATGGGTCAAGAATTTGATGAACAAAGCTTGGATCTTTTTTGTGTGTGATCAGGTTATTTACTTAATTTTAATGCTTTATATGTTATTTATATATTTATTATTGCATTAACTTTTACTTTTTTATATATTGTTTTTACTTTAACTATTTTCTTTAATAACAATCACTTTTTGGGAAAAAAAAAAAAAAAAACCATATACATGCTAGGATGAACATATATAATCGGTTCGGTCTTGGGTTTTGAACGGACTTGAAAACAGGTTTTGTAAAAAATAAAAAACCTAAAACCGAACCGATATATCCGGTCTACGACGGTCATAGATATGTTACTTTCCCCTATTGAGCTTAAAGTTGTCTTTTCTTAAACGTCTTTAAAAGTAAGTTCCTTTTATTTGTAAAATATAAAACACATGACGATAAGTTACAAAAAAAATGTTGGTAGATCAAGTTGACCCGACTCGTATTGAAACCTTACGTGACCTCACCAACCACTACTAGGAAATTAACCATTGGCGTTTAAACGCAGATGCCGTCTACTACTGATAAGTTAGATCTTAGAAAAATTATTTTAATTAAATATACTTCGGTAATCGTGACACTGACTGCCCTTGGTGATATTCCATTGGTGATCACTTGGTAAACTACTAAACTCTGTGAGTGGTTTATCGTGAAGCGTTTACCCGCACCCTTTTTCCCATGGACCTTCACCGAGGGACTACCAGACGGCTCATATGTCGCTCAAGTCCCATGATTTATAGTGGGCCCATTAATGTTTTCGACTTTTTGTGTAAAAATTTTGGTCTTTTACACCAATGTAATTAATTATTTTGAAATTATGATTTAAGGTGGTGGCATATTTGATGGTGGCATGTGTGGGTAGCATGGGAGATATATTGTATTTGGTCTACAATGGCAACCAAAAAGTGACATGGAGTGAAGCATGTTCTTCATATGGAAGGTTTTGTGCAAGATTGAACCTCATTTTGGTTCTTCATTTTATTGCTACGATTTGTTTCTTTGCGCTTTCGTTGATTTCATCATTTAGGGTTTTCACTAGATTCGAACCTCCTCTTTCGTCCAAAGAAGCCGAAAATGAAACGACCTAGATTTATGCATCGATAGATTGTGATATACGATCATATAGCTTCCTAAACACGCGTGGTTGATTCTGATTCCATCAAGTGTTTTCTTGATTTTTCGTTTATTAGATGTTAAATATCATTTAAAAGAATTTTAATAGTTTCTTGAATATGCAATATGGTTGTGAGTTGTGACCACTTTGTTTTATTTTGGCCCCCACGTAAAGATAAAACATTATTTTGCTTAGAATGCAAGCGTGGTATGTACACATATGCTTTTTCTATAGTTACTTTATTATATTTATAATAGATATTGCATATCTTATTATCTTTATATGTCACTTGTTATTTTATTATTTTGATTTTGAATGTACTTGTTACCTTTTATTTTGTACATGGTATGATGTTTTATTTGCGCAAAGTCACAAAGTAAACCAAAAAGTTTGTATTGTGTATTCTAAATAGTTATGTAAATATATAAAATAGTTTAATTTAGAGTAATTTACTTTTGGAGTTCATGTATTTTTGCGGTTTTAATCACCTGAGTCCAAAATAAAAAGGTTTAACGCCCTGAGTCCTTAGCCGCTCATTTTATAACGTTTTGAGTCCAATTTTGTTCATGTTACAACGTTTTGAGTCCAATTTTACTAAAAAAATTGGACTCAAAAGGTTAAAAGATTCGACTCAATATGACTCAAAAGGTTATAAAAAAGGTTAAAAGATTCGACTCAATATGACTCAAAAGGTTATAAAAAAACGTCTAGGGACTCAGGGCGTTAAACATTTTGATTTTAACTCATATGGTTAAAACCACTAAAACACAAGTACTCAAAAAGTAATTTACTCTTTAATATGATACGGTCCGACTTTAATAAATGACTAAAAAAATATATAATTGAATTGTTAAAAATATAAAGCAATAAAGTGAGAGACAATGTGACGTATTATTGTGATTATCCATTTAGGGTTCATACTTCATAAAGGCAAAAGACAATGACATTTGTCGTTTTCTTTGTTTTCTCATAATCCATACATGAAAAAGACGAATCATACGTTTACTCAACATCTAGACAACAATAATTGAAAACTAACCATTTATTTTTTATTTGTTTAAAATGTTTAATATAAAATTACTAATAAATTTTGGTTTACTTACAAGAAACACGAAATGATAAAGACGTGTTGCATCTATTGAAATATTGGCTAAGTTGTACACTCAACATTATATGTTAAGTCACGATTAAATTTGTAATCACAGAATCTTTAATCAAGTAAGAAAGTGTTTAGAACTTGAATTGTATAAACTAATTACTTTTTGAATACTTTGCCATAATCCCTCGCTATTGTTCGGGTGCTCCGCAACACTAAGCTACTAGGCCACATACCGGGACACTCTACCTTAAGGCTTTTGATCAATCTCGGCTTATTGTTTTTCATATGCATCGAAGTTTTTCTTCCGTAAGAAGTCACTTCCTTTTAAAACATTTCAATAACTTTCAGAAACATTACAATAAGAATTAATGATATGATACATCTTAGTTTTTTTTTTTTTTTTTTTGGGAACGACAACTTTGGATCACTGACAGACCACTGGAGTATCACTATGCCACCAGCGGAACCACCCGATCATATCCATCTCCACTAGGCATAATGACTATACACCAATTCAGTAGGAAACCAAATAAATATAAGAAAACCCCCTTTGTGAGAATCGAACCCAGAACCTATTGGTCCCAAAGCCTTATCCCACCCACAAAATCTCACTAGCCTTATCCCAAAGCCATGGACACATGATACATCTTAGTGAAACAAGATATTTGACAAGTGCTCCAAAAGGTCACCATCTTTCTAGAAATGACCATGTGGGCTCAAGCCCTCACCGGTGAAGCTCATCGTGGTTTTGTCAAAGAGCATCCCCACTATCCTCAATAATGTCCATGGAATGGAAAGAGTAAACGTAGTTATTAGCCCTATGATCAGTGACGAAGCTTGACCAAAACTTTCGATGACGTAAAGTCATGGGACCCAATTTATATATTATATAAATATTTAGGCAAAATTATTGGGGGGTGGATCCTTTATAATTTTAAAAATTTTGGACGAAAAAATCAGAAATTTTATACTTTTAACCGAAACATTGAGGGGGCGGGTGCACCCCGAGTATCAGCTAAGCTATGCACCTACTTGTGATGGTTACCGAGACGTGTCTCATAATTTCTCTCAAAGAATTCAATTCATGTTATCACACCACGCACTTGTTTATTGGAATATATCCATATGACTATTACTAGTGGGAGACCCGTGCGTTGCGGCGGAGTCGATAGTACGAGGGCGTGAGCGTATCATAAACTTACCTGCAACACTTACTATCTGTTATACCCGTAATGTAGATTACCGTATTGGTATATTTCTAAAATAATAAAAGTTACAAAAAACAAAAGATTTGTCATTCAAACAAATACACCACATTTAAAACATGATGTACAAGTTAATACCGTTACACCAAGGGATATAGTAAAGTTTGAAAAAACTTGGTGGGACTTTGAGGAAAGGTGCTTGTTAATTGCCCAGTGTAAAAGAGACAGGTATGAAATTGAAAGGAAATCTGAACTTGTATTAATGAAAAGTGTATTTACAAATGAAGAGGATCCCTCTATTTATAGGGGAATGAGGGACCAACAAGTAAATATTAATTACATGTAGGGACACCTATAATTACATGCAAGGACGTCTATAATTGCATGTAGAGACCTCTAGTTAACAACTAGGTCCTTCAACTATTTACAACTAACACTCCTCCTCAAGTTGGAGCATAGATGTTAATCATGCCCAACTTGTTACATATGAAGTCTATTTGTGGCTTCCGGAGTGGTTTCGTGAAGATATCCGCTAGTTGGAATTTCGTCCTAACATGGATTGGCTGAATCGATGGAGGATCCTTTTGAGTACCGACTATCCGATCTCTGATTAGGTGACAATCAACCTCAATGTGTTTAGTTCTCTCATGGAATACTTGATTTTTGGCTATATGTATAGCTGATTGATTATCACAGTACAATCGCATCAAGTCTTCAGAGATAACCCCAAGTTCTCTAAGAAGACGACGAACCCATATCATCTCCGATGTAACATCTGCCATAGCTCTGTACTCTGATTCAGCACTTGATCTGGATACGGTGTGTTGTTTCTTACTCTTCCAGGACACAAGGTTTCCGCCAACGAAAACACAATACCCAGTGGTGGATTGACGGGAAATAGGACAGCCTGCCCAATCTGCATCTGAAAATCTAGATATACGTCCATCTCCATCTTCTGTGAAAGCACCCACACGACAATGACCCTGATCAGAATATAAGATCCCCAAGCCTGGTGTGGTCTTGAGATATCTTAAGACACGGAGAGCAGCATCCCAGTGTCCCGTGTACGGAGTGGCCATGAACTGACTTAGGACACTGACGACAAAGGAGATATCTGGTCGGGTGACAGTTAAGTAGTTAAGTTTTCCGACCAATCGTCTGTATCGCTCAGGATCTTTCATTGGACTTTCGTCCTCTGGAAGGAACTTCCTTGTCACACCCCGATTTCCACGTGTCACCGGTGGGCCCGGTGGGGAGTATCGTGACGATGGTTGGCAACATAATAGTCAAACAACACAATATTTAATATACACAGCGGAAGCAATTTAAAATATATAATACAACCGAATTTAATATTGTAATATCAAATGTCACAATATTCGGAAGTTTATCCACAGACGGATCGAAAACAAAATGGAGACAATAGTTCAACAGACTTTAGGCATCTTAAGCTTGCGAGACTTCTAGTGATGCTAAGGAGAAATCCCAGCCAATTACGCTTAGTACCTGCATTTAATCTTTTTGGGAAAATACGTCAGTTTACACTGGTAAATACAATCAACTGACTCATTTTAGAAAATGTTTGAAAATTGGTTTGGATGCACGTGGCATAAACATTTTATTTAACTTGGGAGAATTATTTAAATATATAATCTTGTGAACGAATTACATGTTCCTTGTGCGTTCAGTAGCCCGGATCTTGTCCGGGTTAAAGATCAATAGACACACCACATTATTCTTTTGTGCACTGACGGGTGTACGCCTACACCCCGCGCTTAAGTCGTGGCCATTTCGTAAAATGATGCCAAGGATATCCGGGACATGGTCATTAACCCCCCAAAGGCTTTAAGTAACAAGACTGTTTAAACGAGCCGATCAAATTATTCAATTAACCACCCAACGATGGAAGATTTGATGCCCGATCAAGCGGTATTCTATATACCGTAACCCAAGCCCGTATAGGGATAATAAGTTAAAAGTATTTACCTGAGCAAAGTATAATTCACAATAAGCAAATTGCAAGTAGCTTTTACTGGTACTCCTAATCTGGAACGAAGGTTTATAATAACCTATTAGAATCCTAACGGGTCTTTAGTTAAGCTTAAGCTTAGACCGGCTAGTTTCAAAGATACGGTTTGTACGCATTATTAAGCGAAGACCGGATAGAATGTGATTTAGACCCGACAAGTTCGGAGACTTGTTTAATATGGGTAATTCATACACATTCTGGATTTTGAGATAAAACCGATAAGGTTTGACCCGTTTAGGCTAGTTTATGTAAACTAGTTACATAAACCGAACCGAACGCGTAATAAGCGTAACGGGTAATGATGAGAGCCATTTACAGGTTTCCTAAGTTAATATGCTTCAAATATGTTGTGACATCAGTAAGATGTCTTTTATTATGCCCGAAACGAATTTAAACACAAACTATGCCCCGTAGGGGTAGTTTGGTCATTTAAAAGGTTATAAAAGAGTTTAAGTATTTACCTGAGTTACAGGTCTGATGTAATCAGCAAAAATACTTATTTTACCAAGTTATAACAGTAAGGTAAAGTATATATGTGAAATTTACCAATTATAACCAAACTATGCCCCGTAGGGGTATTTTGGTAATTTCATATAAGCCGAAAAGCTCAAAACTGAAGTCTGAGTTAAATAACTTTTGCTTACTGTTAAAATATGATAATTTGCCTCAAATATCAGTAAGTATCACCCTTGTATGTTTAAAAATAGTATTAGTACATACTATGCGCTAAAATCGCTTAATAAGGCGATTAAGAGCCATTTTCGGGTTCGATACTTAAATCTGATATTTTTATATTTCCAGAAGGCTTAAAATAATTTATTTATCATATGTGATCAGTAGAAAAAGGTTTGGAGTCGTTTAGATATGTAAAACTCATTTTATAGCCCGTATGGCAAAACCGACAATTACCGGATTAAGCCTACGACTATAAGTTATGCTCAGCCTAAAATTAATTAAAAATCTTTAAAAATCCCAAAATAACATATTACATCATTGGGTAAAGAGTTTGATACCAAAAAGTATGTTTAAGTAGGCTATACGCTAAATACGCCATTTAATTAACATAAAGCTTTAATTTTACGCTAACGAGTATAACTCTTAACCTACACCTCAAACTGATGTCAAATTTTGTATGCAAGTTTATATATCAGTAATTAAGGTTTCTACTCTTTTATATTTCCAAAAATCACGTTTTAAGGTGAAAAGGGCATAATGGTCAACATATGAGCAATTAACGGAATCATGCATATTAATTGGATAACTAATGATCCGAGGTGTATAATCACAAAGGGTTATACTAGCATGTAACCTGGTCCAAATAAGGCTCTAAGGCATTTCTAAAACATACCATAACGGGTAAGAACTGAAAGTCAAAGTATAAGTCAAACTATGCGACTTTCGGTTCCGAACCGGGTCTAAACAGGAAATTGTCGGGTTGAACATGTTTAGACATGTTCTTACACTCATTACCAAGTTATATTAATGATCAAACAGGTTATATGTGTTCTACATTGCTAATCATGCATAAATTGTAATTTAAACATTCTGTTGACTTTTTATTAACACGTTTGACCCGACATTAGACATAGTTAGAGTGGGAATCAGGGGGAACCCTTTTGAGGTTTTATTACCCACATAATTACCAACTTATAACTACTTTTGATTCGACTAATCACTGGACTATTAGTGATTAATCTTAAAGTCAACCGTTAATTACGACGGTTTGACTTTTAAGCTATCACTAAGCTAAAACTTAATTTAGAAAGGATTAGCAACTTACTGAAGTCCTAAGCTTGATTAGTGATCACTTGAGAGAAGGTTTGAGCTCCAAGAATGATCAGAAAGCTGAAGGAAATGGTGTGATTGCAAAGTTGCAACTCATGGCCCTTTTATAGTGGATTTAATCACCACAATGTGTTGACAAACAAGTCTACTACTGACCATAAGTTACCAACATGTGTCCCTATATGTTTAGGGATTGTTTAGGGGCCAAGGGATATGAGAAAAGTCGTTTAAAGGGCAGTTACACGCGCATAACAGCAAACAACAAGTTTTTTGTCGCTGGCAACATGCTTGCGCACCGTAAGCATAGTGCTTACGGTCCGTAAGCTAGTGGCTGAAGTCAAAAATTTTTGTTCTTTCAGGATTTCGAAAGGGCAACCTCATATTCCGACTTTGGGACCTCAATTATCAGTTAGGGACCTCCCAAAATGGCCTTGAACAGTTACATACCCTACCATTTTGAATTGTTTGCTTGGATTCATTTTGAAAGTGCCGAACAAGAAGGTTTACCGTAGAAATTTTTCGTAGGACCCTATCTTGCACTTTGAATTCAATCATTTTCACAATTCACTGAATTGAGGGCATAATAGATGTGTGTAATATTTAATTGGGTCTTGGGATTTATTAATGGGGTCGTTCAGAGGTGAAAATTAACATGACGCCACTTTTAAATCCTGCCAAAACATCTTTATTAAATCCGGGTTTACAACGTTTTTTGTCTTTCATGACACGTGTCGTTATATTATTGAACACGAATTTTCGAGGTGTTACATTCCTCGTAGGAAGCATAGGACTATCAACCGGTTTGCAACCCAATAAGCCACTCATTTAGCATATCAAGGACATACTTCCGCTGAGAAAGGAGTATTCCTTGTGGGGAACGAGATACTTCTATGCCAAGGAAGTACCGAAGTCGACCTAAGTCGCTAAACTGAAACTGAGACTGAAGGAACTGTTTGAGCTTGGTAATCCCATCTTCATCATCCCCTGTAATTATGATATCATCCACATAAACAACTAGAATAATCCTTCAGCCCTGATGATGTCTAAAGAATACAGAGTGATCATATGCACTACGAACCATCCCAAACTCTCCCATAACACTAGAGAAGCGACCAAACCATGCCCTTGGAGACTATTTGAGACCATATAGGGAACGGCGTAGTCTGCATACTTTTGAGGCCTCCTCCTCAACAATGAACCCAGGTGGCTGCTCCATATAAACCTCCTCCTCAAGAACACCATTGAGAAAGGCGTTCTTGACATCAAGCTGGTGGAGCGGCCAATGATGAATGGCAGCAAGAGCAATACAAATACGCATAGAGGGCATCTTGGCAACCGGGGAGAAAGTCTCGTCATAATCAATACCACAAGCTTGAGAATAACCTTTAGCTACCAGACGAGCTTTCAGACAATGTAGCGAACCATCAGGGTTAAGTTTTACTGTGAAAACCCAACGACAACCAACAACACGCTTACCAGGAGGAAGTGGTTCAAGATCCCAAGTCTGATTGGCCCGTAAGGCCCCAATCTCGTCTTCCATGGCTTGACGCCATCCTGGATGAGCCAGAGTTGTCATCACATTCTTGGGAATCAGGTAGGAATCCAGGGAAGTGGTAAAGGCATGTGACTCAGTAGAGAGATGAGCGTAGGCAATATAATTCTGAATGGGATAACGAGTGGAACGTCTAGGTTCCTTACGGAAGGTAATGGGTATATCGGGATAAGGTGCACCCGGAGGGTCATAAGCAGGGGTACCTGAGGTAGTATCTGGAAAGGGTGTGTCAGGTTCGGTCATGGCAGGCGGAGCTGAGGATGTACCAGAGGCATGGGTAGGCTGGGGATCAAGGGTCGCTGAGGTCTGATCCTTACCTCGTCGAGAATATGTGTAGAGTAATGGCGGAGGATCTGTCGGAAGGCCCGAAGCTATAGGAGCTGGAACTGTGGTGTTTGAGACCGAAGGGGTAGAGGGAATAGATGACACAGGAAAGGTAGGAATGATGTGAGACTCAGGTATATCAGGATCAGGAAACAGGTCAGAAACTGGAATGGAAGATTCTGGAAAGAAAGGGCACAACTGATCAAAGGTGACGTCATCACTGGTAAAATGTCGACGAAGAGAAGGACTATAACACCGATAACCTTTCTGGACACGTGAGTAACCCACAAAGATACAACGAATGGCTTGAGGGTCGATTTTAGGGACTCCAGGACGATGATCATGGACATAAGCTACACATCCAAAAATTTGAGGCTCAAGAGGAAACGGAGTTCCTCTAGGAAATAAAACAGAGAACGGGGTTTGACCATGAAGGACAGACGATGGCATACGATTAATCAGATAAGCCGCAGTAAGAACAGCATCACCTCAAAATTGACGAGGAACATGAGAATGAATCATGAGTGTGCGAGTAACATCCAACAGATGGCGGTTCTTGCGTTCAGCAACACCATTTTGTTGAGATGTATATGCGCAAGAAGTCTCGTGAATAATACCTTGTGATTTGAGATATGTAGAGAAATCGGTGGACATATATTCTTTAGCATTATCGGTGCGTAAGGTTTGGATGGATGTTTTGAACTGGGTCTTGACATATGCATGGAATTCACGAAAGATCGAGTTGATTTCACTACGGGATTTCAATAGGTAAACCCATGTGGCACGAGAATAATCATCAATGAAAGTAACAAAGTATTGAAAGCCCAATGTAGTCTTAACTGGACATGGACCCCATACATCTGAATGGACAAGTTCAAATATGGAAATGGTTCGGCTTGACACTTTTGGGGGATAAGGACGTCGAGTATGTTTACCGAGCTGACATGACTCACAATGGAAGTTATCGGGAATAGAGATGCCAGGTCTCATTTGTCGTAGGACGGCTACTGAGGGATGGCCTAACCGACAATGAGTTTCAAAGATACTAGACTCACAGATGTTTGCTTTGGGATGCGACAATGAAGACATTCGATAGAGACCTCCTGATTCGAGGCCGGTACCAATTACTCGGTTAGTACCTAGTTCATTAAAGGTACAATGAGTAGGATAAAAGGTAATGGAACAATTATTTCGTTTAGTAATTTGACTGACAGATAAAAGACTGGCAGGGAAGTTAGGAACAAGAAGAACAGAAGACAGGTTTAGGCTATCTGGGTTCTGAATGGATCCAATGCCGCGTACGGGGCACGAGGAACCATCTGCAAGTTTAACCGTGGGTAAGAGGTATTATGAAGGCTAGTGAGAATTCCTTGATTCGCAGTCATGTGATGAGTAGCTCCAGAATCAATAATCCAGGATAAGTCAAAGCCAGAAAACGTACCTGGTTGTACTGAGTTGGTTTGAGGACCCGATGACCAAAAAGCAAGGAACCGTTGAAGCAAATCATACTCCTCCTTGGTGCATGCAATGGTGTGAGTTCGTTCGTCTCCCATTTGAAAAGTTGTTTAACCCAAAAAACGAACTGAAACTCGAGCACGTGAACCGAGGAAGAAAACAAAAAATGCTTGGATTGAAAAACTAACCGGACGGAACTGACGGGGAAGGAATTCCGACTGCACTGAAAAGAAGACGGCGACTGGTTGCGGAGCCACGCGCCTTCACGCGCCGGCGCGTGGGAGCGCGTGTGGTGGTGGTTCGTGGTGTGGTTTTTGGGGCTTTATAGATTGGGTGATTCCACAGTGGTGGTGGCGGTGTAGTTTAACTCGCCGGAAAAAGTGTTGGATCTAAGAAAATAGGTGACGGGTTGTGGTGGTTTTGGGTGTTTGAGCAGATCTGAAGTGGACTGGAGTGGTGTGTGTGTTTGGGCAGATCTAGAATGAGTTTAAGGAGTAGAAGGTTATACGGGACTGGTGGTGACCGGAAATTTAGCCGGAAATGGTCACCCAAAAGACACTCGTGAGCTAAGAAACCTTTAGCTCTTATACCATGTAAAAGAGACAGGTATGAAATGGAAAGGAAATCTGAACTTGTATTAATGAAAAGTGTATTTACAAATGAAGAGGATCCCTCTATTTATAGGGGAAGGAGGGACCAACAAGTAAATATTAATTACATGTAGGGACACCTATAATTACATGCAAGGACATCTATAATTGCATGTAGAGACCTCTAGTTAACAACTAGGTCCTTCAACTATTTACAACTAACACCCGGGTTACCGAGTTGACCATAGGCAGCCATTTGATCGCCCGGGTTACCGAGTTCACCATGTAGCCGTGAAGTACAAAATGGCTAGTTGGTTCAACTTTGATGAAGTGGTCAACCTTGTGTCCAACTCACTAGCTTTGGAATGGTAACTACTTGACCTAAAGATCAACAGATACAAAAATTATGAAAGTACACAAAATAATTAAACAAACAAGTTCCAATTCAAGCTTGAGCTCGGCCCGAGCTTGTTTAAGCTCAGCTTGATTCGAGCTTTTGGTGTGAGTCGGTCTTTAGTAGCTCACGCAGGGCTTGGCTCATTTACACCCTAGTTGCAAGTTTCTTGACATGTACTTTTAATTCACAGCCTCCTAAATTATTTTAGCGGATAAATAACACTCCTAAATTAGTTTTATTTAATAAAGCCTATTTAACACACACTAACCTGCTACATTAATTAAAAATAACATGTGAGCCTCAAATAAACCATCATATACTTAATCAAAATTGTTACCAAAATGACAACGAATTTGTAATACCAAGTAACAGGAGCAGGAAGAGTGTTTATGCACTTCGTGGTCCTCCTCCAAGTTTACACATATGGTATAGTGCTACAACAAGTAAAATTCACAAGTACTTCCAAGCTTTCAAAACAAAATGAATTTTATTGAACAAGAATAAATACTAACTTGTCTCGTTGACTCCAGGAGTATCATTGGCAATAAGAGCCATTAACCCCATTCTATACATGTAATCTGCGATAGATTCAGGGCCCACAATGTCTCTTTTCACCCATCCTGCTCTTTTGGTTGACTGAAAAAATATACCAATAAACACCTGTGAAGAAGGCCAATAGAAGTTACAGAAGCTCGGGCTCGTTTACTAAACGAGCTTGTTTTTTTAGGCTCGGGCTTGGGCTCCAGTGGAATTTCTCTTCATAGCCCGGGCATATATCCATACCTTAGACGGAATTACAGCCGTCCATTACTGGGTTGACGCAGACACAGATGTGTCGTTGGACCAGAAGGCCTTTGGCTACTCATGTTATTAGATAGGAGTGTAAGTGAACCAAGTTGTTTATGAGTTACTGGAGCTTGAATCATTAAAGTTTGATTTGAGTGTAAACGAACTCGTAATGAGCTCAAACTCAACCTTCATATATTGAGGTCGATTAAACTCATTAGCTTAGATGAGTTTATTAAAAAATACATATGATAATGTATCGCTATATGTATAGTTAAAATTAAAAAAAAAAAATCTCAGATATGAAATTATTGTTGCATATATAAAACTCGAGACAAGTAGAGCTTGAACTCTTTATAAGTTAACTTGAGCCTATTATTTGGAAAAAATTAAAGTTAAAGACACGTCAGCTGCCACGTCATATGGATAACCGGGTCAGAATACCTAAAATCAAGTTTTCTTTAGGTAAGGGGCATTCTTTTATCAAGAGTTTTCAAAAGGTTGGTTATTTTTTAAGGTGAAAACAAGGATGAAGAATAAATATAGAGAATCAGACCAAAATTGGTTGGCTCTTATACAATTTGACCCATTTATTTGATTATATAACCAAAGAGGATGAGTTATAAATTCTATTGTTACCTTTAATGCAAGCTCTTCAAAACATTGGTGTACATTTTCCCGAGTTCTCGCGCTACACTCAAGAAATAAACATTTGAGATCTTTGGCAAGAGCAATGCCTTCTTCCCTGCTCACAAATCTTTCAGTGTCCTGCAAAATCAGATTCTGGTTAAAAATTATAGAATAAAAAAATTGTAACACTTAGGGTAAATCCCACATCGTTGCGCTCAAATAAGGTATACGAGGACATAAGAAATTCCTCGCCTACCAAAAACATGATCAGTGTGCTCTTTATGAGAAAAATGGACAATATTGGTTGGCATAAAGGTTCGAAATCTATTATTTGTTTTTTTAGAAATATAGGATTATGTACATATATTATATTCGTGAAAGATCATTACCATAAGGTAGACCTGGCAAACGGGTCGGGTCAGGTCATGGGTCAAAACGGGTCAATTATAAAAAAGGGTTGTTTTGGTTCGGGTCGAAACAGGTCCGGGTCAGAACGGGTTTCGGGTCGGGTCCGGGTCGGAACGGGTTTCGGGTCGGGTCAGTTTTTTTTACACTATAACTTTGGTGATCATACGGCCCGTAAGTACTGTCATTACATCCTTAGTTGCTTGACCGATGTCTCGTTTGAATCAAAACTTGTTAGCATTCATAAAAAAGGACATAAACATGTATACACAGCAGCTGGATAATAAGCAAAGATTGACATATACCTTCTTTTTTGAAATTTGGCTTTTCTTATTCTTTTGAAGGTCCAAATACCGCTCATTAATGAGAGTGGAATTCCCAAGCTTCATTACCTCTGCAAAATATCAACGCAAGTAACTGAATCATCTGTTCCTTTTAAGAGTAATAAGCGAGAAACAAAAACAAAATTATCCAGTTTACCTTCATTTATGCAGAAGTTCTTCTTAGAGCCCAAACAAGCAACCTTTAGCTCATTACCGAAATCAGTCTTCCTCAATTATTTTACAAACTGTGATAGCTGCAAATGAGTTCTACTACAAAAATAAATTTTAAAATCCGTTTCTTCTTCTGTATCGCTAAACTCTTTATCTTCATCTTCATCGTCACTCGAAGACCAAACCGCAACAAACTCCACCCCCTTTTCTCTTACACAATCCATTCTTCTCATCTCCACTCTCGTATTCGTCTACCAAAAGCTCCTTATCATCTAACCTCTCACCATCACCTCTCACTATCACATTATGTTCCAAATCAACTTCAATGTCTCTCAACTGACTATACAAATCCCTAAAACTCTCCTTGATTTCAGTTTCGTCGCGCTGTTTACTACTAAACCCTAACCTTTTCTTCACCTTAACCAATCCGGTTCCTCATCGGATCCAACACAATCTCCATTCTTTCCATTCGGATGCATATCAACTAAATCGACTAAACTGTCATTATTCTGACGTTGCTTTCGATCAACAAGCCACTGCAGAGCACTACAGATTATACTTAGGATTTTTCCTGTACCTGTAAGCAATTGAATGTTTTCATTTTGAACAATTTATTACTTTTCATTGCCCTAAAAGGCTAAAATGCAACACATACTAACAGAAACAGAACTACAGATTATATGTTTTCACTTTTAACAACTTAGGGTTTACCTGTAGGGCTTTTGAGCATAGCGATTCCTCCTTTATCAAGAGAATCGTAGAGAGCGTTCATGAAATCAATCTGAATGAAAAGGGGAGAAAGAAGTGAATGGTAATCAAACGGTGCGTGGGAAATATACTGAAACGATGTGTGAAGTACTACATCAACAAATTGTATATTAACAGATGGCACAAGTGTAATTATTATACATATCAAATCATAATGTGTCTTTGCGCCAGTTTACTTCTTGGTTTTTTGATTTTTGCCCATTTGTTTTTCGGTGTTTTCTGATTTTGCCCTTGTAACCACTAAAAATGAGGTTATCCATGCGGTGCCATTCAATTATAAAATATACAAAATAATTCCCCTATTATAAATTTGCAACAACTTGTTGCTTAATGATGTTGTATCACATGTATTGGGAGTGTTTCAAAAAAAAAAAGTTAACTTTTCATTTCTAACTCAAATGATTTCATTTTTTGCATTTTAACCCCTTTGATATTTTAACTTTTAACATAAGGTTTTTTATCTTTTGCAATTTAACCTCAATACCTTTTTATTTTCAACTTTGGTCCCTCATACTTTTCATCTTTCGTTAGTTTTTCCATTCTAATTTTTGTGAGTTAACACACAACAACGTGTGTTTGGGGTTCAACGTTTTTTCGTCTCTTTTTTCCCTTTCGACAGGCCCGTCGCAAAAACGTTTATTTTTCCCCGTTTGACAGATTCGTTGCAACGCGCGGGTCGTAGATCAACTTATTTATTCTTTTTTTGAAACCCCCCTTAAGGATCAAGTAAAACACCTATATGCATAAAAGTGTTGCTAATTTATTAAATATGTTACAAATATGTGTAACACCCAGCTTTAATTATTAGTTATGTAAGATTTTTCTTTTTACTTTTATTTATTTAGTTTACAAGTTTGAAATTGGTGGCTATAAAAGTTACCTAAAATTTATCTGTAAAGACTTCGTAATAAATGAGACATGTTTTTATGCCCTCGATTTCATGCCCTTTGCATTGCTTTTGTAATAAACGAGACACAGTTTCATGCCTCCCGACGCAACGCGGGGGGACTTCCATCTAGTTAAGGACAAAAATGCATCCAAATCAATTTCTTTTAATTTCATTTGATTTTATAATTTATGTTTCAAGTTTTTCACTTATAAACTATAAATGAAATTATAATTCTTACTAACTTTTATTAAAAAACAAACATGTCAATTATAAATGATTTTTCTGCTCTTTATCGTGATAAACCGAATCGACACATGCGAAAATATCATTAGTTAATACATACAGGCGTCATGATATTTCTTTCGATTGCTATATCGAGTGTTTGTATCGTACTCATACCTAAGGATGACACCGAAAACTCGCCGCGAAGCGCGAGAAAACCTACTAGTTGAGATAAAGACATGAACGTATACACAAGCATATATACATAGACTAGATTATACCTGTAACGCCCGGCTCTTTTGTACTTTCCATTTATAGCAAGTTTTGTTCGTATTTCTATTTTTGGAAACCTTGTATTCTTGTGATCGTTCTTTCCTTATAATCATTGTAAAACCGAGACTGGATCATTAATGAAACTCGTATTTTGTTACAAATATGTTATACACACTCTATATATGCTCGTATGTTCGATTTTGTGAATCAATTGGTGCTTAAACGTTATTCTCGGAAACTATGTGCTAAACTTGTGATTAAACTAAACTTATGCATGAAACGTGTTCTGAACGTAAACGATACTTGATTATGACACTTATACGCTTAGCTATACTTTAATTATGATCGCCATGTTTGATTATACCTCATACTATGCTTTTATGACCAAACAAGTCCCTAAACTCTCAAACTTGCACCTAAAAGCATCAAACATGAAACTACAGGGACTAAAGTGCAACAAAATCAAAGTTGTCAAACATGAGGCGCCGCGTGACGCCAAGGCCCCTAGCGTCACGCTAGGCCCCTGTTTCGACAGACTTTGTGTTTCTTCAGCTGTTATGCACGAAATCCCAAGATCCAACCTCACCCAATCCCCTCTAATCACCTCCAATCACCTCTAATCTTTTCCATTATAAATACACACCTTCTTCAACCCATTTTACACTTTCACAACTCATTACACTTCACAAATTCACTCTAGATCTGCAGCAAACCTGAGTTTTGGACAGATTCATACACTTCTACAAAAGTGAGTGTAACTTGCTTGTTTTCACTCCAAATCACTTGATTCTTTCTTCTATTGCTTTGTTATGTCCTTGGGTTTGATTCCTTGGTTTTTCCCTGGAGGAATCATGTTTGGAATTGCCCTAAAGAGGACCAAAACTTTCTCTTTTGTTTTAAGTTATTCAAAAGCTTGCTTAAACTTATCAAACTTGTGACTAACACATCTCAAACTTATGTAACAATGCCTACAACCTTTCCTATAGTTATTAAGGTATAATAACATGATTGAGACATGTAAATCAGAGGATAAACCTCAAATACTTTCTGTTTTATTTAGGGTATTTCGCCTACAAGTCATGTTCAAGCTTAGGTCTTGATGTAGAGTGACTATGGAACAACTTGGGTTGTCCAAACATACAATCCTCACATGATTTGATGATTTCTCTTTAGTTAGGTCGTTTACATTATTGTACAAATCCTAGTTCGTGACCCTCCTTGGTTGTTTTTACATCAAGAGAAGTGGTGAACATTCAAGGGGTTCCTAAATGGAAGCTTGCTCTTCCTACCCCATACATGACTTCCATGATAACTCGAGATGCCTAAATGAAGATCCTAATCTTCTACCTCCTACATGAATTATTGGACTAAATAATATGTAACCTATATATATATATATATATATATATATATATATATATATACACACACTCATTCGAACCTTTAATGTTGAACTTGTGTTTATATGTTAAAGTAGTAGAATATCATCTAAGACTTTAAAACCTTGATATGATTCTAATGGGTGTACTACCCATGAAATACAATATAACCCTAGTGGTTACATAGTGTCATATAAGAGTTATAAGTTAAAGATGATTATTTTAATATTATACTTTATGTTACACTAAAATTCGAAACTTTAATCTTCCGTTAAACGCCAAACTCACACACCTATGTTTCCTCGTGTAGAAGGACTAGGTGCTCCAAACTAATCCACCCACCAACTCACTCGCGGGATTTCAAGTAGGAAAGCTTGCAACCACCGTGAGTATACTCGATCCCTTTTCCCCTTTTACACTTTGGGATGCAACATGTATAATTATGCAAACAACTTTTAAACTAAACATACTCAATCCTTGATCAAGCATGAAACTAATGTGACTTACTTGTTATTCTCGTATGCTATGTGAACGATTTGGAACGTTATATGCTCATTAACTTTGCTCGCCCACCTTAACAATTATAGCGCTATAGGATTAACGCCCCGCCCGTTATACTTTTGGGTATTGTTAAGTTAAACATCACCACCCCGCTAAACTATTGGGATTAGGCTATTTTATGCGTTGTATTCTAGGGTTTGATCATATTGTACGCCAAAATTGCATACTAGTAATCACATATTATGAATCATGTTGGATCTGAGTTTTTATTCTATTATGCTATGTAAACAAACTTGTGTACTCACCTTTGCTTTTGCATTGAAACTCTATTTTAATACATGTTGCAGGTTGATTGTTGAAGTATGGATGAATGATGAAACAAGTTTAGGGTGGACTAGATACACACCTTTAATCTATTTATCTTTTGATGTTATGTTGAAATTTGAACAATGTTGTTGTTTCTATTTTAAATGTTGTATGACAATTTAGCACTCGCAATGAAATTTGAATTTAATTAAATATTGTCACATAGTGTTATGAAGTCTTTAGCAATCTATACACACTTCGTCTCATCCCGATGTTTCCGCCATCGGTTGGGGTGTGACAGATTGGTATCAGAGCCATAACTATAGGGAATTAGGAAAATTGCCATGCTTTTGCCCTAATCTATAGTTTTAGGAATTTTGCCTCTTATGTGTTGTTTAAAACTTTTGTACTCTACCATGCATGCTTCCTAGCTATACTTCTTGTTGATTAAATTTATATGTCTTTCCTAAGGTTAACATGAATACACTTGTTTATTTATATACTCTTGTAACACAAACGAGACAACTTTACCAAAGTAGGCGTGAAACCCACAATTTGGTAAACAACCCTCATTCTACCTTAAACTATATTTTTGCACGAAATTACACCATTAAGCTAGGAGTGAAATCCACAACTTAATGGTAATTTCCCTTTCAACTCTAGTGGACCCTTGTCATAGTGTCGAAATTTTATTTTGACCCGACAAGTACCAACCACATTTAGGGTACGAAATCGTCAAGTTAGGGGTGAAACCTGCACCTCGTCGATTAAGTCCCATTCCTCGATTTTCAATCTCGCCAAAGTCCCGATTGTTTCAATCGATTGGAGACGTGTAGTAACCGGAAGGGTAAGATACCGTTAATCGCTTCTCGACGAGAGTATCTTACCTATAGGCCAAAGCACGTTTTCTCTAATTCGAAAGGACCTTCGACCCACTTTGGAATAGTCGACGTTTCTCTACCCGAAACAATCCAATGTTTTATTGAGCCTCTATTTTATGTATCTCAATTTATATGTGATTTTATACTTGAACGTTCGTTCATTTCAAAATTTCGTTTTAATCGTTTCGCACGTTATCGCAATCACAAACAATAATAATCCCTCGTGAACAAACTAAATTTACAATGCTTTCATTTATTCATGCTATGCTATGTGGAACTCATGACTATGCTATATGAGACGTCTAAACTCTTTATGTTATGTGAATCAATTTGAACCTTTTATGCTATGTGACACTTTATGCTATGTGAATCAATTTATGCAAATAATTTTCTTAAACAAACATTATGATCAAGTCTCACCTTTTCATTATTTTGAATCTTAGATGTCTTCTCGTCACTCCAACTCGTCTAAGAAGTCAAAGTCCCGTGCTACGAAGAAGATGATGGCTTTCATGGCCGATCAATTTGCGCGCGTCGTTCCAAAGGTCATTACCGAGATCCGAGCTTCTAAAACTCCTCACTCTTCCGTCGACTCTAAGGTCGAAATACGCAAGCCTGCTTCGTTCAACTTCAAGCACTTTTCATCGTGCAACCCCAAGCCATTCACCGGCAATGATGGGGTGACCGCCATGCTCGAGTGGTTTGATAGCATGGAGGTCACGTCCATCAACAGTGATTGCCCCGATGAGCTCAGAACGCGTAGTGCGACTGGGGTATTCCAAGCCCGAGCTCTCGAATGGTGGACGAACGAAAGGAACATCCGCTCGAATGAACCGGCCTATGCGTTGACTTGGGAAGAAGTTAAGGCCCTAATGATGGACGAGTTTTGCCCTCCGCATGAGCAACAAAAGCTAGAGGAAGAATTTTGGGCGCTTAAGCAAGTGGGAGATGAGAACATAGCTTATACCACCCGTTTCAAACCACTTAGCTTCATTGTTCCTCACCTTGTTATGACCCCCAATCATAAGATGAGGAAGTATATCAATGGATTACCCCCTGCTATGCGTGATACCATCGAGGCAGCCAAACTCGATAATATTGAAGCTGTTTACCGCCTCGCTGCTTCCCTAAACAACAATCGCATTCGCGATAAACAGGTTGCAACCTCCACCAAGATAGCCAATCAGATTACCACTGACCATGAAGCCCAAGCAAGTGGTGGCGAAGGCAGGAAACAAAAGTTTCAACACACAGAGTCAGTCAACAAAGTACGCGCCTGCTACAAGTGTGGAGACACTACTCATCTTCGCCCACAATGTCCTCTATGGAATCAAGAACGACAGCAAGCCCAAGACGACAATGAAGACGTGGAGGGTACGCCTTTTCGCTAACAACCTTATTACCTCTATATTCGCGTAAGGCTTTGTATTTGTTAAACTTGAATCTATCTCATTTCCAGTCAAAATTTCTGATGGCAAGTCCATCACCATTGATTTTATTTTCTTTTATTGTTTCCTCGCGCTCAACATCCATGTTTTCTTGATCGCCGATGTATCCCTATCTTTTCCCT
This sequence comes from Helianthus tuberosus, assembly GCA_030545235.1. NCBI lineage: Eukaryota > Viridiplantae > Streptophyta > Magnoliopsida > Asterales > Asteraceae > Helianthus > Helianthus tuberosus. Next base: position 44,154 of record JARYGA010042004.1, read on the forward strand.
ACGTCTTCCTAAATTTCGGGACGAAATTTCCTAAAGGAGGGGAGACTGTAACGCCCGGCTCTTTTGTACTTTCCATTTATAGCAAGTTTTGTTCGTATTTCTATTTTTGGAAACCTTGTATTCTTATGATCATTCTTTCCTTGTAATCATTGTAAAACCGAGACTGGATCATTAATGAAACTCGTATTTTGTTACAAATATGTTATACACACTCTATATACGCTCGTATGTTTGATTTTGTGAATCAATTGGTGCTTAAACGTTATTCTCGGAAACTATGTGCTAAACTTGTGATTAAACTAAACTTATGCATGAAACGTGTTCTGAACGTAAACGATACTTGATTATGACACTTATACGCTTAGCTATACTTTAATTATGATCGCCATGTTTGATTATACCTCATACTATGCTTTTATGACCAAACAAGTCCCTAAACTCTCAAACTTGCACCTAAAAGCATCAAACATGAAACTACAGGGACTAAAGTGCAACAAAATCAAAGTTGTCAAACATGAGTCGCCGCGTGACGCCAAGGCCCCTAGCGTCACGCTAGGCCCCTGTTTCGACAGACTTTGTGTTTCTTCAGCTGTTATGCATGAAATCCCAAGATCCAACCTCACCCAATCCCCTCTAATCACCTCCAATCACCTCTAATCTCTTCCATTATAAATACACACCTTCTTCAACCCATTTTACACTTTCACAACTCATTACACTTCATAAATTCACTCTAGATCTGCAGCAAACCTGAGTTTTGGACAGATTCATACACTTCTACAAAAGTGAGTGTAACTTGCTTGTTTTCACTCCAAATCACTTGATTCTTTCTTCTATTGCTTTGTTATGTCCTTGGGTTTGATTCCTTGGTTTTTCCCTGGAGGAATCATGTTTGGAATTGCCCTAAAAAGGACCAAAACTTTCTGTTTTGTTTTAAGTTATTCAAAAGCTTGCTTAAACTTATCAAACTTGTGACTAACACATCTCAAACTTATGTAACAATGCCTACAACCTTTCCTATGGTTATTTAGGTATAATAACATGATTGAGACATGTAAAATCAGAGGATAAACCTCAAATACTTTCTGTTTTATTTAGGGTATTTCGCCCACAAGTCATGTTCAAGCTTAGGTCTTGATGTAGAGTGACTATGGAACAACTTGGGTTGTCCAAACATACAATCCTCACATGATTTGATGATTTCTCTTTAGTTAGGTCGTTTACATTATTGTACAAATCCTAGTTCGTGACCCTCCTTGGTTGTTTTTACATCAAGAGAAGTGGTGAACATTCAAGGGGTTCCTAAATGGAAGCTTGCTCTTCCTACCCCATACATGACTTCCATGATAACTCGAGGTGCCTAAATGAAGATCCTAATCTTCTACCTCCTACATGAATTATTGGACTAAATAATATGTAACCTAGATATATATATATATATATATATTTATATACTCATTCGAACCTTTAATGTTGAACTTGTGTTTATATGTTAAAGTAGTAGAATATCATCTAAGACTTTAAAACCTTGATATGATTCTAATGGGTGTACTACCCATGAAATACAATATAACCCTAGTGGTTACATAGTGTCATATAAGAGTTATAAGTTAAAGATGATTATTTTAATATTATACTTTATGTTACACTAAAATTCGAAACTTTAATCTTCCGTTAAACGCCAAACTCACACACCTATGTTTCCTCGTGTAGAAGGACTAGGTGCTCCAAACTAATCCACCCACCAACTCACTCGCGGGATTTCAAGTAGGAAAGCTTGCAACCACCGTGAGTATACTCGATCCCTTTTCCCCTTTTACACTTTGGGATGCAACATGTATAATTATGCAAACAACTTTTAAACTAAACATACTCAATCCTTGATCAAGCATGAAACTAATGTGACTTACTTGTTATTCTCGTATGCTATGTGAACGATTTGGAACGTTATATGCTCATTAACTTTGCTCGCCCACCTTAACAATTATAGCGCTATAGGATTAACGCCCCGCCCGTTATACTTTTGGGTATTGTTAAGTTAAACATCACCACCCCGCTAAACTATTGGGATTAGGCTATTTTATGCGTTGTATTCTAGGGTTTGATCATATTGTACGCCAAAATTGCATACTAGTAATCACATATTATGAATCATGTTGGATCTGAGTTTTTATTCTATTATGCTATGTAAACAAACTTGTGTACTCGCCTTTGCTTTTGCATTGAAACTCTATTTTAATACATGTTGCAGGTTGATTGTTGAAGTATGGATGAATGATGAAACAAGTTTAGGGTGGACTAGATGCACACCTTTAATCTATTTATCTTTTGATGTTATGTTGAAATTTGAACAATGTTGTTGTTTCTATTTTAAATGTTGTATGACAATTTAGCACTCGCAATGAAATTTGAATTTAATTAAATTTTGTCACATAGTGTTATGAAGTCTCTAGCAATCTATACACACTTCGTCTCATCCCGATGTTTCCTCCATCGGTTGGGGTGTGACAATACCCCCGTGTATTACACGATTTGAATAACGAAAATTATTTGTTTGCATAACACAATAAGACAAGTATATGTACTTGATAATCATCTCACAAAAAAGTTTTTTAATAAAAAGATTAAACTGTTAAATCACTTAATATGGTTAAATATGAAAAATATTTAAACTCATACTTGGGTTTACATTTGATTATTCTCCATACTGACTCAAAGTGTAAAAAGTAGGAAAATAGTATATAATAAATTTCTCTTCGAGTAAACTGCCATTTTTGTCCCTGTGGTTTGGGCATTTTTGCCATTTTAGTCCAAATCTCAAACTTTTTACATCTGGGTCCCTGTGGTTTCACTTTTATTGCAATTTTGGTCCAAAATCCAAAAATCCCATATTTTGACTGTTGAATGCTGATTCGTTTGTCCTTTTGTGCAGGGGTATAATCGTCCATCTTAAACATTAATATATATATATATATATATAAATAAAATTAAAAAAAAAGATTATAATAAAATCCCAAAAACCCCCATAATCTCTGCAACTCTCTCTCTCTCTCTAAACACACATCTGATTCTCTCTCTTCTCTCTCTCTCTCTATAACACCACCGCCACAACAATTGCCGGTGATGATTCCGGTACAACCGGCGGTGATGCATCGGAGAAGTAGCCACCACTGTCACAATCGTCTCCATCTCCGTCTCAGCCATCTCCCCCACCACCACAATAGCCTCCAAACCCCATCTCCGGTGAGTTGCTCAACCCTCAAAACCAACCCTCGCTACGCATCCTACAGGTTTCATTTCGAGTGGAACCTGCTTCGATTGACTTTTGTTTCTTTAGATCCAGTTATTAGGGCTTGAATGTGGCCAGTATAGAAGCTTCACAGTCTGATCGATGAAGGATTTTTGATAAAATCCCAGGAATTTTATTAGGGCTTGAATTCGGTGGTGGCGATGGGGATAGGTAGTGACAGGGGGTGGTGAAGGTGACGGTGGGGGTCATGGCGGTGGAGGTGGAGGTTGTGGTGGTTGAATGTGACGGTGGAGGTGGTGGTTGTGGGTTGAAGATGAAGGAGATGAGGAAAAGGAATTTGGGGAAAGATCTGGATTTAGGATTATGAATATGTAATAGTTCCTAATAAAATTCTGTTTTATTGTGAATATGTAATAGTTGAATTTTTGATTTTTTGTGGGTTGAACTATTACACAAATTCTGGATTTTATTAGGGCTTGAATGTCTCCGACACTCCGCCACCTCCTCAGAGATTAGGTCGTGATGTCCGGGAAGGAAAGCGAAGGCAGTTCAGTTATATAGGTATGGAATATTGGAATCTGGGTTTTAATGATGTTCTTGATCTGGGTTTTATTGCAAATATGATATTTGATGATGTTTTGATGATGTTCTTGATCTGGGTTTTGATGATGTTCTTATGATGTCTGTAACACCCGTCTAAATTTTTTTTTTACTTGAATTTAATAATAGTTCATACCATTTTAGATAAGGGATGCCTAATTAACATAGATTTCATAAGTAAAGTTCATAAGTAGCAAAGACCTTAGTCAACTAACGACTAAGTTAAAACATCCAAAAGTTGTTTAACAATTTATTTACAACCCATAAACATAGTCTATTAAAGGTTAAAATATTGCGGAAGCTTCAAAAGTTGTGTTCGGTTCTTCAAAAGCTTGCTTTACCGTCATCCGTAATCTTTGAATACCTAGAAACTGAAATGTTTATATTAAACATTAGTATTAGAGTACTTAAAAATAATACATAATCGAGACTATGTTTAAAACGGATTCGATTTAACTATGATGTGCAAACATTTACAGAATTTTCAGAACTCTACCGTAACTTACGGTACCTACCGTAAGTTACGGTAGACACTTGAAACTTCTGGTCTACCGTAAACCAGTAGAAAACCACCGTAAGCATCCTGATCTCTACCGTAAGTTACGGTGGACACCGTAACTTACGGTAGTCCCTGTAACTTTATGTTTTGGCTTTTTGTTTGTTTTGCCCAAACCCATTTCTCGGATTTCTCATTCTAACCAACCAACACACTGATTTTTCATATTCTAATAGGTCTTTTATAAATGTTAACAAAGACCGAGTAACCATACTACAATGCATTACCATGCCTTATTTGGTTATTTGACCCGTTTAGCTCATCTAAGGAATCCTCCATTTTTTATGACTACCAAAGAGGTCTAACCAATTTCTTGGCCTATTATTCGAACTAGCGAACATTATCGCTTAATTCCAACTCAACTTTTATTCACAAATCAATTACATATATACTAAATATCAAAATTTTCTCAAATGTAATGAATCAAGTTACATACCTTCAAAGCACACCCTTTAGTCGTGCGTCTACACCGGCTTGTCCGCTCGTACCTCCGGCTTCCTTTCCTATAGAGTTCAATCACATTGTATTTAGAACTCCATTTCAATCATATATCGCATAATTTGTCAAATCATCACAATCATGCGTTTAAACTTTAAATCTAAATTTCGAGCCTTCTTTGAGGCATTTTTACAAACACTTAACGGGCAGAATTTTATATTATTCATATCCAAGTTCATAGCTTGCTATTTCGCTAAATTAACATCAATTAAGCTTTCATATATCATTAAACATCATCATTACAGAAATCACTTCCTATGACCCATATTACACTAGAATAATCATTCTAAACCCTAGTGTTCACTAGTTCCCACAAAACCCATGAATCACCTTCCTTGTGTTCATGAGATTTTCAGGAATTAACCATGATTTCACATGTAGTTGTCTAGGTTTTACTTCTAGACACCATCTCATCACTAAGCTAACCAAATCACAAACATGCATCATCTAATTTCAGATTTCCCAATTTCATGAGAATTTCAAACAGAGAATTAACACCAAATTTTACATACCTTGTAACCCCCTTGTGATGAGGATCACTAATCTATGTTCGGACTTTGATTTGGACTGAGTTTGATCCTTCAATTTAGAGATTTTAGGCTGAACTAGGGTTTTGATGAACTTGGTCGCCCCCCCTGCTCTTGTCTGGTCGATCTCACACACGTATGTGTGTTTGAGATTTTTTTTTTTTTATTAAACTAAATTTTAGTTTAAGCACTTTTGGTCCCTCTAATTTCCTTTAGTCCCCTTTTTGTCCTTTAACTACCCACTAGTCATTATCTAACTAGGTTAGTGTCACCCCTAGTTAGTTTATTTTACTAATTTATTTACAAATAAAATTGCAAATTTTATGAACTTATATTTTCAGGATGTTACAAGTCCATCCCCCTTAAAAGGGTTTTGTCCCCGAAACCGAAGTACGTACCAAATAATGTAGGGTAGAGACGTCGCATCTCCTCTTCAGACTCCCACGTAGTGTCTGAACCTTTCCTATGCTCCCACTTGATCTTGACTTGATCGATTTGTTTATTTCGCAAGTGCTTAATCTTTTGATCTAAAATTTCTATGGGCTTTACTATATAATTCAAGCGATCATCCACTTCGATATCATCGTAATGAATATAAGTTGTCTCATCCGCTAGACATCCGAAGATGTGACACATGAAATGTGCTATGAATTCTGCTTAGTTCCTCCGGTAGTTTAAGGCGGTAAGCTACCTTTCCTACCCGTTCTATAATCGCAAACGGCCCGATAAATCTCGGGCTTAATTTTCCTCTTTTTCTAAACCTGATAACCCCCTTCCATGGGGATACTTTGAGCATGACTTTGTCACCAACCTAGAATTCGATTGGCCTCTTCCTTCTGTTAGCATACGCCTTTTGCCTATCTTGAGCCGCTTTCAAGTGTGCCCGAACCACATCAATCTTTTCATTAGTGGCTCGTACTATATCTTTGTGGGCGAGTTCACGTGGACCCACTTCACCCCAACATACCGGGGTTCGGCATTTCCTACCATAGAGCATTTCGTACGGTGCCATCTTAATACTAGCATGATAGCTGTTGTTATACGAAAACTCGACCAATGGTAGATAAACATCCCAACTTCCTCCAAAGTCGATTATACACGCCCGTAGCATGTCTTCCAATGTTTGTATTGTTTTTTCACTCAGTCCATCTGTTTGAGGATGGTACACAGTGCTAATGAACAGTTTGGTTTCCATTTGCTCTTGGAAATCTCGCCAGAAATTTGAAGTGAACCGGGTATCCCTATCAGACACGATGGATACCGGTACTCCATGACGTGCTACTATCTCATTAGTGTAAACTTCTGACATCTTTTCTGATGTATAAGTCTCACGAATCGGAATGAAGTAAGCACTTTTCGTCAATCTATCCACCACTACCCATATGGCATCGAAATCGCGGTTTGTCTTTGGTAGTTTGGTTAATAGGTCCATCGTAATATGTTCCCATTTCCAAACCGGAATTTCCAACGGTTGAAGTTTACCGTATGGTTTTTGGTGCTCCGCCTTGACTTGTAAACATGTCAAGCATTTTTCCACGTACTTCACCACACCTCTTTTCATTCCAGGCCACCAATAGTTTTGCTTTAAGTCGTTATACATTTTGGTCGCTCCCGGATGGATGGAATAACGAGACTTATGAGCTTCATCGAGTAGAAGCTTTTTAACTCCACATGTGTTAGGAACCCAAATTTTGTTGAAACGTGTTTTCAAACCGTGGTTGCCCTCATCGAGATCTTTAACTTGGCCAACAATCCTTTCCTTTCTCCAGTTTTCCGTCTTTACTGCTTCATCTTGTGCCTCTCGGATCCGTTCAAGTAAGCCTGAGGTCACAATGAGTTGCAATGATCGTACTCGTATCGGGACATAATCTGTCTTTCTGCTTAGGGCATCCGCCACCACGTTTGCCCTTCCGGGGTGATAATGTATTTCACAGTCGAAATCTTTCACCGTTTCTAACCATCGCCTTTGTCGCATATTTAACTCCTTCTGATCGAATAAGTATTTCAAGCTCTTGTGATCGGTGAATATGGTGCACTTTACCCCATATAAGTAGTGCCTCCATATTTTTAATGCAAATACCACCGCAGCTAACTCGAGATCGTGCGTGGGATATTTCTTCTCGTGTATCTTCAATTGCCTCAAGGCATAAGCTATTACTTTGCCCCGTTGCATCAAAACGCATCCAAGCCCTGATAGTGAAGCATCCGAATAAACCACCAAGTCTTCGACCCCGTCCGGCAAGGTTAGTACCAGAGCCTGAGTTAATTTCTCTTTTAGTTTTTGAAACGCTCTTTCTTGATCGACACCCCAAATGAACTTTTCTTCCTTCTGAGTCAGCTTAGTTAGCGGCGACGCAATCTTGGAGAAATCTTGGATGAATCTCCTATAGTATCCCGCAAGCCCCAAAAAGCTTCTAATTTCCGAAGGGTTCCTCGGGGGATTCCATTTCGACACAGCCTCGATCTTTGACGGGTCTACTAATACTCCATCGGCACTTATGATGTGGCCAAGAAATTGCACCTCTCGTAACCAAAAGGCACACTTAGAGAATTTCGCATACAACCTTTCTCGTCTAAGTGTCTCTAACACCTCTTGTAAGTGGTGTGCATGTTCAGCTTCACTTTTTGAATACACCAAAATATCATCGATAAACACGATGACTGACTTATCCAACATTGGCTTGCAAACCCGGTTCATGAGGTCCATGAAAGCCGCAGGTGCATTTGTTAGCCCAAACGACATCACGAGGAATTCGTTATGTCCGTATCGCGTGCGGAAAGCCGTCTTCGGCACATTTTCCTCCTTGACCTTTAGTTGGTGATACCCCGATCTAAGGTCAATCTTTGAAAACCAGTTCGCACCTTGTAATTGGTCGAATAAATCATCTATCCTCGGAAGCGGGTATCGGTTCTTTACCGTGAGTTTGTTTAACTCCCGGTAATCGATATATATACGCATGCTTCCGTCTTTCTTTTTCATGAACAATACCGGTGCACCCCAAGGAGACACACTCGGCCTTATGAATCCTTTGTCAAGCAAGTCTTGAATCTGGGACATCAACTCTTGTAATTCCGACGGTACGAGTCGGTACGGTGCTTTAGCCACGGGTTTTGCGCCCGGAATCAATTCGATCCCGAACTCTACTTCCCGTTCAGGCGGTATCCCCGGTAAATCCTCCGGAAACACATCTTCATAGTCTCGTACTACCGGTACATCTTCAATCTTCCGTGATTCTTTCTCGGGCTCATTTGCGTATATCATGAATGCCTTGCATCCTCGCTTCATAAGCTTGTGAGCTTTCAACATTGAGCACACTATGGGGTTGCCTCCTTTTTCGCCATAGATAGTGACGTGTTTCCCGCTCGGAGATATTAACTTTATCTCCTTACGAAAACACACGACCTTCGCGTTATGCTGAGATAGCCAATCCATCCCAACGACTACTTGAAATTCCCCCATTGACATCGGGATTAGATCTATCAAGTATTCCTCATCGTCTATGCTTAATTTGCAGCCTCGACAAACGTCACAAACTATAAAACTTTTGTTGTCCCCTATTTCTACTTCTAAGGGCACAGATAACTTCGTCAATGCAAATGAAGGATGTCGAATAAATCCATGCGAAATGAAGGATTTATTCGCACCCGTATCAAACAATACACGTGCTGGAATTGAGTTAATTGTGAATATACCTGAGACCACATCGGGTTCTGTTTTTGCTTCAGCCGCGGTAAGCTGGAAGGACCTAGCCTTCGCTTTGAGAGCTTCTGCTGGAGACTCTTTTATGTCTCTCTTTCCAATCAACTCGGGGCATTCAGACTTTTTGTGGCCGGGTTGATAACATTTGTAACAAACAGAAACTTTTCCGGGGCATAGCGATGTAGTGTGCCCCGTCTTCCCACATACCGGACACGGCTTGTCTTTGAAGCGGCACTCACCTTTGTGCCCCTTTCCACATACTTTGCAACTTGGCGACCCGCCTTTAGCCTCCACTTTCTTCCCTGATTTAGCAGTTCTAGCTTTCTTTGTAGGGCTTGGATTCACATCCTGTGCCCTTCTCTCACCCCTTTCAACTTGTTTCTTTAACTCAATTTCCCGCTCCCGGGCAGTGTTGATGATTTCTGTGAGAGTTTCATACTTTGAGGGAGTCATAAACTCCCGGTATTCAGCACTCAGCATATTGTAATAGTAGTATATCTTTTGCTCTTCAGTGGTGACTAACTCGTCACAAAATCTCAGCTTATCCATGAAGATGCCCGTGATCTTATCAATTGTTTCACCCTTTTGCCTTAACTGGATGAATTCTTCCTTAATCTTATTGATAACCGCCTTGGGACTATGGTGTTTAAGGAACGGCACCTTAAACTCATCCCAAGTCATGACCCTTGCCGCTTCAGCTCCTATTTCCTTCTTTTTATTGTCCCACCAATCCTTGGCTTGGCCCCTCAATTGACCCGTTCCGTAGGCAACAAAGTCGCCTACTTCACAATGTGTCCGTTCAAACACCCCTTCGACATCACTTAACCATCTTTGGCATATTATCGGGTCAACCTCCCCATTATAGATTGGCGGTTTACACGCCATGAATTCCTTGTACGAACACCCTTTGCGTTCTCCCGACTTTTCCTTCATAAGGTTGACATTATCCTCCAACCTTTTAACTCGCTCTTCGACAAGCGACAACACCGTGCTTTGAATTTTGTCTATAAATCCAGATAGACTACCTTCAATTGCCTTCCCTACCTCTTCGGCAATTATTTCTTTCATTTGTTCGGTGCTTGTTTGCACCAGATTATCATCGTTTCCATCAGACATCTTGAAACTGAAATGTTTACATTTAAACGTTAAACATTTCATTTATAGCATTACTTCATTTGTTTTGGTTTAGCCAAGTCCCCAACTTGCTTTAACCGTTCACATTCGGTGCACTTACCAGGTTTGAGTGTGTTAACACGCTTTTCCCATGCACATCAATTCATTTCTTACATAAATATAATTTGTTAAAATAATAAATTAATTCTTACCGGACGATCGATCAAGCTTGAACCGAACACTTGTTGACAACCTTAAGCTCTGATTACCAACTTGTAACACCCGTCTAATTTTTTTTTTTACTTGAATTTAATAATAGTTCATACCATTTTAGATAAGGGATGCCTAATTAACATAGATTTCATAAGTAAAGTTCATAAGTAGCAAAGACCTTAGTCAACTAACGACTAAGTTAAAACATCCAAAAGTTGTTTAACAATTTGTTTACAACCCATAAACATAGTCTATTAAAGGTTAAAACATTGCGAAAGCTTCAAAAGTTGTGTTCGGTTCTTCAAAAGCTTGCTTTACTGTCATCCGTAATCTTTGAATACCTAGAAACTGAAATGTTTATATTAAACATTAGTATTAGAGTACTTAAAAATAATACATAATCGAGACTATGTTTAAAACGGATTCGATTTAACTATGATATGCAAACATTTACAGAATTTTCAGAACTCTACCGTAACTTGCGGTACCTACCGTAAGTTACGGTAGACACTTGAAACTTCTGGTCTACCGTAAACCAGTAGAAAACCACCGTAAGCATCCTGATCTCTACCGTAAGTTACGGTGGACACCGTAACTTACGGTAGTCCCTGTAACTTTATGTTTTAGCTTTTTGTTTGTTTTGCCCAAACCCATTTCTCGGATTTCTCATTCTAACCAGCCAACACACTGATTTTTCATATTCTAATAGGTCTTTTATAAATGTTAACAAAGACCGAGTAACCATACTACAATGCATTACCATGCCTTATTTGGTTATTTGACCCGTTTAGCTCATCTAAGGAATCCTCCATTTTTTATGACTACCAAAGAGGTCTAACCAATTTCTTGGCCTATTATTCGAACTAGCGAACATTATCGCTTAATTCCAACTCAACTTTTATTCACAAATCAATTACATATATACTAAATATCAAAATTTACTCAAATGTAACGAATCAAGTTACATACCTTCAAAGCACACCCTTTAGTCGTGCGTCTACACCGGCTTGTCCGCTCGTAGCTCCGGCTTCCTTTCCTATAGGGTTCAATCACATTGTATTTAGAACTCCATTTCAATCATATATCGCATAATTTGTCAAATCATCACAATCATGCGTTTAAACTTTAAATCTAAATTTCGAGCCTTCTTTAAGGCATTTTTACAAACACTTAACGGGCAGAATTTTATATTATTCATATCCAAGTTCATAGCTTGCTATTTCGCTAAATTAACATCAATTAAGCTTTCATATATCATTAAACATCATCATTACAGAAATCACTTCCTATGACCCATATTACACTAGAATAATCATTCTAAACCCTGGTGTTCACTAGTTCCCACAAAACCCATGAATCACCTTCCTTGTGTTCATGAGATTTTCAGGAATTAACCATGATTTCACATGTAGCTGTCTAGGTTTTACTTCTAGACACCATCTCATCACTAAGCTAACCAAATCACAAACATGCATCATCTAATTTCAGATTTCTCAATTTCATGAGAATTTCAAACAGAGAATTAACACCAAATTTTACATACCTTGTAACCCCCTTGTGATGAGGATCACTAATCTATGTTCGGACTTTGATTTGGACTGAGTTTGATCCTTCAATTTAGAGATTTTAGGCTGAACTAGGGTTTTGATGAACTTGGTCGCCCCCCTGCTCTTGTCTGGTCGATCTCACACACGTATGTGTGTTTGAGATTTCTATTTTTTTTTATTAAACTAAATTTTAGTTTAAGCACTTTTGGTCCCTCTAATTTCCTTTAGTCCCTTTTTTTGTCCTTTAACTACCCACTAGTCATTATCTAACTAGGTTAGTGTCACCCCTAGTTAGTTTATTTTACTAATTTATTTACAAATAAAATTGCAAATTTTATGAACTTATATTTTCGGGATGTTACAATGTTTGGGTTTTGATGATGTCTGGGTTTTGATGATGTTCTTGTCTGGGTTTTGATGATGATGTTTGGAGTGGCGGTGGTGGTGGTGCTATAGAGAGAGAGAAAAGAGAGGGAGGGAGGAGGAGGTGGCGGTGGTGGTGGTGCTACAGAGAGAGAGAGAGTGAAGAGAGAGAGATGATTATTTTGATCTGGGTTTTATTGAAAAAAAATGAAATTTAAAAAATGACCAAAATGCCCCTGCACTAAAGGATAAATTAATCAGTTTTCAATAGTTAAAATAGAGGGTTTTTGGATTTTGGACTAAAATGGCAACAAAATGCAAACCACAGGGACCCAGATGTAAAAAGTTTAAGATTTGGACTAAAATGGCAAAAGTGCCCAAACAACATGGACCAAAATGGCAGTTTACTCTTTCTCTTCAAAAGAAATACAATACTTCTTAAATAGAAAAGATAACAGTAATAAAAAAAGCAAAACTTAATGAATATCGTGAATTTTCTATGAATTTAAATCGAAGGAGTTATCTTCAAAAGAAATACAATATTTCTTAAATAGAAAAGATAATAGTAATAAAAAACAAAAATTAATCAATATCATGATTTTTCTATGAATTTAAATTGAAGGAGGTGAGTTAGATTAGATTTTATTAATTTATTAAATATATATAAATATAAATAAAAATAAAAATGAGATATTTTAGGAGAGAATGCCATGTGGCATTAAATAGAGTCTTTTATTAATATTTTGATAAGAAAACAATATTACTGAAAGTAAAAGTAGTTATAAACAACGTTTAATATAAAGGAGTTAGATATGAAATAATAGAAGTAAAACGAATTTACACATCCATTGCCACAGGGAGCATAACAATTAATAAACTAAATAAGTTAAATCATACACTTTTAATGACCTTCTATGCACGTGTTTGACTGGTTTCCTGTTTAGTTACTATTTAATTCACTTGTTTGACCCGTTAATAGGTAAAACACAACCCGTAACAACTCATTCTAATAAGTAAACACGTCAAAATTGCCACCTCCCATAATCACATTTTACTAAAGGCTAAGCGAAGTACAACAAAGCAGTTAAAGACCAACTGTCTTACATGGCCCAGGCTACCCAGGGTAAAAGAGGCAACAACTCAACAACAATCCAAATCCATGTGGACCCTTGACCCAAACTGAAACCAAGAAAATTGCTATACGATGAACCTCTATGTGATTTCAATTACTAAAGAAAAGAAGAGAAACCTGCCCAGAGATAACAGGATTGCCACCAATGCTCCTATGAAACCTCACAACATTAAGAGACATCTGCATAACGTATAAAGAAAATATTAACACAAGTGACAACTGACAACAATAATGGACATACAAAAATGTGGAGTAAAACGATAGATATGTTAGAATATTCCAATCAACCTGGCCTTAAACCAATTGAGGTATAAAGTATACCCTTAAGAAACCCTAGCCTTCATATAACTTGATTAATGGCCATCTAATACAACTTGATTATATTGAAAAAATAGAATGAAAAAGACTTCGAATTACCCAGACACCAGTTTTGTTGCCGGAGTTAATAAACAAGGTAATCGGTCGCAACTTCTAAGAGCAAGAAAGGAACAGAGAAATCACCGGCAACTACTAAAAACCATCCACTCATTGAAAACGAATTGATGCCCTAAATCTGTAGAAAGGAAAGTAAACAGCAGCATACTTGAATGTAGCTTCTGAATCCGTCTTGGCTTAATTTTCAGATCTGTAGTCATGGTTTGAATCATCGCTAGAGCAACCACACCATCGGAGCACACCATAGTAGTTTGGATTTGAAAAGATAGAGAGAGTAGGAAGATGAGAAATGAATTGTACTGTCAATTGTAATCACCACTATGGGAGTTATAGCCATAAACAAAGAAACTGAAGAGGTGGCTATAACAGATAATGAATGCGGTATTCAATTCATCTGTTGCAAAATCTCAGTTTTAGCCATAGTGCGTCTTTAAAATAAATCCATCTCTCTATTGTATTGGCTTGCACACTCTTGTATATCTTGCTTTAAAACTTGTACTTATAGTAAAATTACAATTTTGTACATCAGATTTCCTTTATATAGTATTATAGATATGAGACAATTGACTAACTTAAACGTCAGTGGCTGAAATCGAGACTTCAATTTCTAACAAGTTGCTTATAATGTTTATGTCGAATCCCTAAGAATCAGGCCGCTGGGTTGATTATGGAGACTCGTCTACGTCCAAGCTTTTACTACCGTTAGCCTCGTCACGAAGAACCCCGAGGGGGGGATCCGTGACCAAGCTCTGACGTGAGAATGAGAAAACTTGTCGAGATAACAAAACGGAGCTTCCGACATGATAAATCGATCGGAGTAAATGGTGTGGATTCTTATCAACTTATTCAATGTTCTTCAGATAATGTTTTTATGGAAGTAAATGCAGATTGTTTTTTAGGGTTTTCTTGCATACCTATTGTTAATCTTCCCCTTGGCTTATATGGGAGATCAACTTATTAGACGGGACCCACCAGTGCTAAGGTCTGATTGATAAACCCATAGGCAAAGGGAATGTATGGATTCAAGCCAAACTTCTGTCTCCTTTGCGGGAACTAAAAAGATCCCTTCATTAAATGATAGGCAACACAATCTAAGCAACGTCGCCGCCTTAGACATCTTCTCTCTTACACACAATTAATGCTTGTGAGAAGTCCTGTCACCGGAATCCGTATCGGAACAGTGGTTCAACATGGGAGCCATGTTTTCTTCCGAATTTTCTACTCAGCCCATTACGTTGGTTCTTTCGTCAGACACGGGCCCAACTTGTGTATAATAATAGTAGGCCGGTTGGTTATGGGAAATGGGAGCCCAGACGAGGTGTAACACCCCAAAAATATAAAACTATATATATTAGAATTATAAAACGTTAAATACACAAGAATAAACTAACTAGGAATAGATAACCCAGTTAGATATGATTCTTGTGATATCAAATAAATGGATGGAAAACCCTTAAATTATAAAGAGGGCAATAATAGAGGGACCATGTCACACCCCCAAAATCCACCTGCGGAATACCACCGCTTGGAGGCATGACTGACCAGGGTCCAGCCACCAATCACATTGAACAAGCATATAAGTGGTTATAAAATCCCACCAATTCAATTGGTATCCAAACAAAACATAGTTTAAGTTGCAAGCGGAAGCATAAAGTTTAAAACCAAAACATATGTTTAATTGTTTCAAAGTTTAACATGGCACACAGCTGTCCATGTCCCACAACGACTTTCTTCCATGCAAGCTCCAGCTAAGTACCTATTGACCTGCAAAGCATGTAGTAACGAGTCAACAACAAGTTGAGTGAGTTCACAGTTGGGTGTTTGTTTTAGGTTGTTTCAAAAACAGTTTCCTTTATCTGGCATCCTGCCGTGGGGGTTACCCCATAGTTGAAAACGTGATTTGTTTAACCCAGTTACTCTGGCAATCCAGCCGTGGGGGCTACCCCATGTTTAGTTATCTGGCGTTTCGGCCGTGGGGGCTACCCCATGTATCCACTAGACTCGTTACCATATCGACTGCTGACTGTAGTCATGTTTATGTGCCCTGAAACTGTCAATGTCTATCATCATTGACGTGCCCCAGATCCATTAGTTCACGCCCGTCCTCTGCGGCACGGTGTGAGGTTTGTCAGACCTAAATAGCGCTATCTAACTAATGACCCGCTCGCCATTGGCCCGGCGATTAAGTCGATATAAAAAGGAGGGACTTCGTGATAGAGTTTTGGTCTAGTACGAGTTATCTGTCCATGAGGACGAGGAATTACCTTCCTGAACCAATGCTGTCCTACCCAAGGAGGACGAGGAACCCACGTTCCTTAACCCCATTCCCAACCCAGGGACTCCCATGCTTTGTAGAGGGTGTGAACTCACCTTGGTTTGCTCGACAGATACACAGAAAAGTCAATAAGGTTGTATGTGGTCAACTACGTCCTAACATAGATACCATTCATGTCAGGTTCATATCCAAGTAGTGCACGTATGTTCTACACGTATTGTACTCAAGTAACAATCATGGCATACATGTCTAGCATGGCAGCTCAACAACAATTCGTAACAAGTTCCACAGTAACATTCACGTGACAACCAAAGTCCAAGTGTGCGGCCCAAACAGTTGGGCTCGTGATGGTATGCAAGTCCAAATCAGTGTGCACAACATACGCATTCAATAACAACACATGAAGTCCATAAGTTCGGCCCAGACAGCTAAGCCCGTAACAATGCAAGTCTAATCCAGCGAGTATACGTACGTGGTCTCGAGTCGAGACTAGAGTTCTCGAGTCGAGACTGTGCGATCTCGGTTAAGGCCTACGAGTTCTCGAGTCATGCATGAACTAGTCGAGACTAGGTGGTCTCGAGTCGCAACCGGACCCGCAACCGTGGTCTCGAGTCATGCTGTTTTGTGTTGATGTTGTGTGGTCTCGAGTCGAGACTGGGGGTTCTCGACTCGCAATCTGTGTCGCAATCTACGGTCTCGAGTTGTCATGTGGTGATCTCGAGTCGAGACTGAAGGTCTCGGCTGGAACATTTGCTGATTTCCGACATTGTACTAGCCAATGGGATTTTGATTTCATGCACCGTGTGTACTATCCATACAAACATGTTTCTTTGTCTAACACTAACCGAAAATGGATCAAACACCTAAATTTCAAATATTCAAGGCACATTCATAGCATATTCATGTTGTTCTTCATATTATTCAAGTATTCATATCCTCATTCAAACACATTTTGCATTTTACGGACAAGAGTTATAACACCTAAACTAGATATCAAAATCATCTTGCAACAAAACATTTGTTCTATAACCTCATAAATCGGATGATCCTTATCATTCTTTTATCACACAAAAATCTATACTTTTTACTAAAGAAGTCATGTTCATCATAAATGTTGTAACTAAGCATGTATTGTCTAACCACCAAGAACTCATTAAATCCACCAACACCTTTGTCATATTCAAACAATAGCCACGGTGCATATTATCGCATAATCAATACCCTAATCATGTATAAGACTTAACAAGCAAACATATTATCATATGACTTCATCATACATAACTATCAACCGAAACATATCACACATAACATAAGTCACTAACCGGTTAGGTTTTCAAGGGAGATCTTAAGCTTGAACCGTGAGCTCTTGTGTTGTCGGTTGGATCCGAGAGAAGGATGAGAGGGGAGGTGATGTTTGATCTTTAGGGTTTAAGGTTTTCTAGAGAGAGAGAGTAGGGGAGTGTGTGTGTGTTGTCCAAAGATGGTAGTGTTGGCTAACAACAAGGTTATATTCTAGCTTCAAGTTGATGCACCCTAATGGGTTTTGGACGGATCAAATGGCCCAACCGGCCCAATTAGTTACACTACTCGAGACCGAGTGGTCTCGAGTTGGGTTCTTGTGTTTCGGGTCACATACATACACGCATACAATAAACATAACACATAATCACATAGAATGTCCACTTATATCATTAATCAAACAAACATGTCAATTAGTTTCATATCGTTCAAATATGTTGCATCGAGGTACAAGAAAGGGTTCTAGTTTACGAGTTGTCACATTATCCCCGAGTTGAAAGAAATTTCGTCCCGAAATTTGGTAAGTACTCACTGAGGAAGCTAGTTAAGTTGTATGGTTTTCCTGGTTTTCCCGGGGTGTCACATCCACCCCCCGTTGATCTGGAATTTCGTCCCGAAATTCCGTAGCTTCAGCCTCAGTAGTAGTTGTACCGTTTCCGAACAGTTGGGGATACTTTTGTTTCATCTGATCTTCGCGCTCCCAGGTGAACTCTGGGCCGCGACGTGAGTTCCAACGAACGAGAGGTATCCTAGTGCTCTTGAGGACCTTAACATCCCGGTCCGTGATTTCAACTGGTTCCTCGACGAATCGTAACTGCTCGTCGATAGTGAGTTCCTTCAGAGGAACTATGTGGGTCTCATCTGACAAACACTTCTTCAGATTCGACACGTGGAAAACGTTGTGAACTGCACCGAGTTCTGCTGGTAAGTTCAGTCTGTAGGCCACCCTGCCTATTTTCTCGATGATTTCGAAAGGTCCAACGTATCGTGGGTTAAGTTTGCCTCGTTTACCAAAACGAACCACACCCTTCCAGGGTGAAACTTTGAGTAGTACCCGCTCCCCAACCTGGAGCTCAAGTGGTTTCCTGCCCTTATCGGCGTAGACTTTCTGACGGTCACGAGCTGCCGCCATGCGTTTTCGTATTTGAGCAATTCGTTCAGTTGTGTCTACCACATGTTCCGGACCAGTGATCTGACTATCTCCCACCTCTGCCCAACAAAGAGGTGACCGGCATTTACGTCCGTACAATGCCTCAAACGGAGCAGCTTTAATGCTGGTGTGGTAGCTGTTATTGTACGAGAATTCCACAAGTGGCAGATGCTTTTCCCAGCTGTTGCCAAAGTCGATTACACATGCACGAAGCATGTCTTCTAATGTTTGAATAGTGCGCTCGGACTGCCCGTCCGTCTGAGGGTGATACGCCGTGCTCATGTCTAATCGTGAGCCAAAGGATTTGTGCATTGCCTGCCACAGTTCTGAAGTAAAACGCGCATCTCGATCCGAGATAATAGAGGTGGGCACCCCGTGCCTCGAGACAACTTCCTTGAGATATACTTCGGCTAGAGTGGAGAATTTATCCGTCTCCTTGATAGCTAGGAAGTGCGCAGACTTTGTGAGTCGATCCACGATCACCCAAATAGTATCGTTTCCGCGCTGAGATCTAGGCAGGCCAGTAACGAAATCCATGGAAATTTGCTCCCATTTCCATTGTGGTATCTCCGGTTGTTGGAGTAGGCCTGAGGGTTTCTGGTATTCAGACTTGACTCTCGCACAAGTCAAACACTTGCTGACGTAAGTTGCTATGTGGGCCTTCATGCTAGGCCACCAATACGTAGCCTTGATATCATGGTACATCTTATCCGAACCAGGGTGTACCGAGTAGCGAGACTTGTGTGCCTCATCCATCACAAGTTCTCGTAAGTTGCCATAGAATGGGACCCAAATGCGTCCCGTTACGTAGTAAGCACCGTCTTCCTTTTGTTCTAAGCGTTGCCTTGAGCTGCGTAGGGCTTCAGTCCTGATGTTTTCCGGTTTCAATGCTTCTATCTGAGCAGTTCGTATCTGGGAAAGGAGACCAGAATGTATAGTGAGCTGTAAGGCTCGTACGCGCTTAGGCGCGGTGTCCTTTCGACTGAGGGCGTCGGCCACAACATTGGCCTTGCCCGGGTGGTACCTGATCGAGCATTCGTAGTCATTCAGTAGCTCGACCCATCGTCGTTGGCGCATGTTCAGTTCCTTCTGTTTGAAGATATGCTCGAGGCTCCTGTGGTCGGTGTAGATGGCACACTTGGTACCGTACAAGTAATGTCGCCATAACTTAAGCGCAAAAACAACAGCTCCCAGCTCCAAATCATGCGTAGTGTAGTTCCTTTCATGAACTTTAAGTTGGCGTGAGGCGTAGGCTATAACTTTATCTCGTTGCATCAATACACAACCAAGACCTTGAATTGATGCGTCGCAGTAAACCACAAAATCGTCTGTGCCCTCTGGCAGTGAAAGGATAGGGGCGCTGCAAAGTCTATCCTTTAAATGCTGGAATGATAATTCCTGTGCATTTCCCCATCGATAAACGACTCCTTTCTGCGTTAGTGAAGTGAGAGGCTGTGCAATCTTGGAAAAATCCTTAATGAACCTCCTGTAGTAACCTGCCAAACCCAAGAATTGGCGAATTTCCTTTGGTGTACGTGGTGCAGGCCAGTTCTTAATCGAGTCCACCTTGGATGGATCAACATGAATCCCATCCTTGTTTACCACGTGGCCTAGGAAATGGACTTCACGAAGCCAGAAGTCGCATTTCGAGAACTTTGCGTAAAGCTGTTCTGTTCGAAGGAGTTCCAGAATAAGTCGTAGATGCCGCTCGTGTTCCTCCTGACTCTTAGAATAGATCAGGATGTCGTCGATGAAGACTATAACGAACTTGTCCAGGTAAGGCTTGCACACTCGATTCATCAAGTCCATGAAAACCGCAGGTGCGTTTGTCAGCCCAAAAGGCATGACCAAAAACTCATAGTGCCCATAGCGAGTTCTAAAGGCTGTTTTAGAGACATCCTCTTCTCGGACTCTCAGCTGGTGATATCCCGATCTCAAATCAATCTTTGAATAGTAGCTCGACCCTTGTAGCTGGTCGAACAAGTCGTCAATGCGTGGTAGAGGATAACGATTCTTCACCGTCACCTTGTTGAGTTCCCGGTAGTCGATGCACATCCTAAAGGTACCGTCCTTCTTCTTCACAAATAGCACTGGAGCTCCCCAGGGCGATGAGCTAGGACGAATAAAACCCTTATCCAAAAGTTCTTGTAGTTGCGTAGAGAGTTCTTCCAACTCTGATGGCACTAAACGATAAGGTGCACGAGCTATAGGCGCAGCTCCAGGAGCTAGTTCAATCTGAAACTCGACTTGGCGATGAGCCGGAAGACCAGGTAATTCCTCAGGAAATACCTCCGGATAGTCGCGTACAACTGGAAAATCTTCTATCTTCTTCTCTTTCTCCGAGGTGTCAGTAACGAGAGCCAAAATGGCAGTGTGGCCCTTTCGCAAGCACTTCTGGGCCTTAAGGAGAGAGATGATGTTCTCAACAGCACCCCTCTTATCGCCACGAATCATGAGAGGTTCACTACCGGAACCAGGAATGCGAACAATCTTCTCGTTGCAAAGAATCTCCGCTCGGTGTTGGGATAACCAATCCATCCCAATGACAACGTCGAAGCTACCCAAGACGATAGGGATAAGGTCGATAGAGAAGGTCTGGTTAGCAAGAACAAGTTTACAACCCTTGACTACGTGTGTGGCCTCTAAGCTCTTACCATTCGCTAGCTCTACAGTGTGCTTGTTGTTCAAGGGTGTTGGAATACGCTTAAGCATTCGACTAACCTCTAGTGACATGTAGCTAGTATCGGCACCCGAATCAAATAAAACTGTAACATAAAAGTCGTCGAGAAGGAACTTACCCGCCACAACATTGGGGTCATTCCTTGCTTCACCTTGGCCGATCACGAACGCCCGCCCCTGGCACCATTGTTGTTGTTCCCATTGTTACCATTCCCCTGATTATTGTTGTTGTTGTTGTTGTTCTGATTCCTGTTTAGTTGGGGACAATCTTTCTTGAAATGGCCTTCAGCTCCACACTGAAAGCACCCCTTGTTATCACCTTACTGCTGCTGGCGTTGGTTCTGAGGGGCTTGTTGTTGACGATTCTGGTTCGCGGGGTACAAGCTTCTGTAGTCCTTGGCGGTGTGACCTGGTTTGTTGCACCGATGACAGTTACCCCTGGTGCATGGCCCGCTGTGGTGCAGGCTGCAGCGATTGCATTTAGGGTGATTCCCCTTGTACCCACCATGACCTTGACCACCAGATGATTGCTGACTGGGGCTCTTGTAGTCATCAGTCTTTCTCTGCTGAGACTGGGACTGTACAGAAGTCGACCCCTTACTCGAAGCTCCATCCCATTTCCGCTTGTTGTCATTAAGAGCACCTGAAGTAGTTGCAGCGCCTATGCGCTTCGGTAACCTGTTCTGCTCCACCGCCTGATCCGTGAGACAGTGAGCCAATTGCACAACTTGCTGTATGGTGGCGAGGTTCGCTGAAGTCACATGACTTTGGATTTCTGGCACTAAGCCCTTGAGAAATAGTTCGATGCGTTTGATGGGAGGGTCCACCATGGTAGGGCACAGAATTGCCAGTTCATTCGATCTCTTCACATAAGCTTCAATCTCTGACCCCATCATCTTGAGGTTGAAGAACTCCACCTCCAGTTTGTGAATCTCATCACGGTTGCAATACTCCTCTTTGATCATTTCCTTAAAGTTGTTCCATGGGGTGGCGTTAGCAGCAACCAACCCCAGCATTTGGACCTGAGCGTTCCACCATGTGAGAGCTAAACCCTCGAGAGTACCGGTAGCATACTTCACCCTGCGCTCCTCAGGGAATTCGCACATTTCGAACACAGACTCTAGTTTCTCAAACCAGTGGAGGAGACCTACCGCTCCTTCAGTGCCGCTAAAAGTAGTTGGTCGGCAGTCCATAAAAGTTTTAAAAGTGCACACGGGTGGCTGAGCATGCTGACCTATCGTGGGTGAAAGAAAGACAGAGTTTAACACAAAGGTTGGTTCACGAGAGTAGGATCTAAAGGTCCTAGAATAAGTTTGGACTGCAGGATATACCTCTTGCGTGTGCAGCTGCAAGTGCCGCAGCAACTCGTTTGTTAATCAGAGCCGTCAATTGGGCTTGTGTCATGTTAACGCGTCCAGACATGATCTTCATATCAAGAGGAACATGAGTGAGAGGGGTTCGCGAAAATGCGATGACAGAAGAGAGTAAACACACACGTTTTCAAGCAACAGTAGTTATACTAACCAAGCATACCATGAGCAATGTACTATGTAACTAACAAGTAGGCAATATATACATAGATCATATCACCTAGAATGTCGAGCCTTGCATGTGGAGTGAAGCGTCGTTGTGGATCGTAGAGCACTGTACAGGTTATAGTCTGATTTTAATAAAACCCTTTTCCCTTATTAAAACCAAGTTCACTATAACCAATGGCTCTGATACCAATCTGTCACACCCCCAAAATCCACCTGCGGAATACCACCGCTTGGAGGCATGACTGACCAGGGTCCAGCCACCAATCACATTGAACAAGCATATAAGTGGTTATAAAATCCCACCAATTCAATTGGTATCCAAACAAAACATAGTTTAAGTTGCAAGCGGAAGCATAAAGTTTAAAACCAAAACATATGTTTAATTGTTTCAAAGTTTAACATGGCACACAGCTGTCCATGTCCCACAACGACTTTCTTCCATGCAAGCTCCAGCTAAGTACCTATTGACCTGCAAAGCATGTAGTAACGAGTCAACAACAAGTTGAGTGAGTTCACAGTTGGGTGTTTGTTTTAGGTTGTTTCAAAAACAGTTTCCTTTATCTGGCATCCTGCCGTGGGGTTACCCCATAGTTGAAAACGTGATTTGTTTAACCCAGTTACTCTGGCAATCCAGCCGTGGGGGCTACCCCATGTTTAGTTATCTGGCGTTTCGGCCGTGGGGGCTACCCCATGTATCCACTAGACTCGTTACCATATCGACTGCTGACTGTAGTCATGTTTATGTGCCCTGAAACTGTCAATGTCTATCATCATTGACGTGCCCCAGATCCATTAGTTCACGCCCGTCCTCTGCGGCACGGTGTGAGGTTTGTCAGACCTAAATAGCGCTATCTAACTAATGACCCGCTCGCCATTGGCCCGGCGATTAA